>PVIU01012874.1:0-58217 GCA_004026605.1 Ondatra zibethicus | reverse complement strand
GGGAAATCCATCACTTCTTCTGTGAGGTCCCAGCTGTGACTAAGCTCTCCTGCTCAGACACCTGGCTCTATGAGACCCTCATGTACCTGTGCTGTGTGCTCATGCTTCTCATCCCTGTGACCGTCATCTCAAGCTCCTACTCATCCATCCTCCTCACAGTTCTCAGGATGAACTCGGCAGAGGGCAGGAAGAAGGCCCTCGCCACCTGCTCCTCCCACATGACTGTGGTCATCCTCTTCTATGGTGCTGCTGTTTACACCTACATGCTCCCTGCCTCCTTCCACACCCCAGAGAAGGACATGGTTGTGTCTGTGTTTTACACAATACTTACCCCTCTGTTGAATCCACTAATCTACAGTCTGAGGAATAAGAATGTCACAGAGGCTCTGAAGAAATTATTGGGTGTGAAACCCCTCTTTCAAGAAGCAGTAAAATAAGTCATTTGGAATAAATAGTTTGCTTCTTTTCCTCTACAAATCTGCTGCTCATTGTCTCATTTGTATGTTATTTGTATGGTGGTCACATGCCCGAGAGTGTGATATGTCCTCTCATCCTGCATTTTATTTGTGTGCAGGAATATGGACTTTCTGCATCTGGTTTGCCTGGATATTTGATCAGAAACAGTTACTAACTCAGTGAAGTAGGTTTGGTATGTATATTGACACAACTGCATGAGTTTCATTTCTTTCTTCTCTATGTGTTTTGAACAACCTGGCATTCCTGGGATGTGGCCCATTTGGTAATAGTAGTCAATATTTTTAATGGGTTATGAATATACTTTGCCAGTATTCTGTTAGGATGTTGACATAAATGTCTATCTTAGGTGTTGTTCCATGGATTCTGCTTTGTGTTTCTTTGCTGTGTGTATCAGAACAGCATCAGCCTATTGTAAAGGTTTTGGAAGTATGTCCCTCTTCCTTAATATTTGGAACAGTTGGAGAATTGTTATTACTCTTGTAACATTTGCTAGCATTCACCAATTAAACCATTTTCCTGTGCTTTAAAACAAAGATTTCATTTTTAAGGGTATGTGTTTGCGTGTATGTGTGTGTCTGTGTTTGTATGTATATGTGTGTGTGTTTGTATGTGTCTATATGTGTTTGTGCCTGTGTGTTTGTACTTTTGAGTTCGTGTTTCTGTGTGTATATATTCGTATGTGGTGTGAGTCATTTGTGCGTGAGTGTGTATACGTGTGCTTGTGTTTCTGTGTGAATGCATGTGTGAGTGTTTACTCTGTGGGTATATGAGTGTTTCTGGGGTGTAACTATGTGTGTGTGCATGTTCTTGTGAGTGCAGTGTCAATAGAGGACAGAAGAAGTCATCAGAGCCTCTGGAGCTTGATTTACAGGTAGTTGTGAGCCAGCCAATGTGAGTGCTGGGAACTGAACTAATTGGTGAGATGGGTTTAATTCAGGCATCATATTGGGCCTTATCTTTTCCCATTCAGTGGCTCCCTGGGCTCCAGTTGGAGAATGCAGGCCCCTGTCACCCATGGTGATTTCATGAACAGGAGCACACGTTTGCACCGGCTCCTGCTTCCTACTTGTCATGTACATTCCTCCTGTTCTCTTTTCTTACTGTGTCATTTTGCAGTTAGATGATTTTTCTCCACTAATGTTATTTAGATCCTTTTCTTTGGCTTTTGGTTTATATACAAGTTTTTGCTTTGTGTTTAGCATGAGACTAAGAAATCATCTTATAGTAAAACAACTATTCTAAAGACATAATAATATTGGTAACAAAAACAAAAAATAAAATTCAAGATGTTAACTTTTACCTTACATTTTGAATTTGACATCACAATTTCCATCTTTTTACCTCTCTTATCTTGGTAACTTCTGTAACTGTGACCTTTAAGGACCATTTGCTGGAGAGGAGCCCTGAATTATGTCCCCAGCCCTCCTTCATTGCTATCAGAGTGCGAAATGAGAACTCAGCCTCTTGGTGACAAGAGGTGGGAATTAGTAAACTCCTGGATGTGTATAACACCCCAGATGGCATCCAGATAAAACAGAAACCCGACCCTCACAGCAAAGACGATGTGGTTAGATGAGTCATCAAAACCCTCCTGTCAAAGCGGGACAGGAGGAAGAGGCTGCACTAGATAAAAAGCAAACAGAAATATTTTAACTTGTGAACATTCTCCAAACCATCTATAGCAGTGGTTCTCAACCTTCTAGTGCTGAGACCCTTTAAAACAGTTCCTCATGTTGTGGTGACCCCCGACCATAAAATTATTTCATTGCTACTTCATAGCTGTAGTTTTGCTGCTGCTATAAACAGCAATGTAAATATTTTTTTTTCTGATGTTTTCACTTGACCCCTGTGAAAGGGTCATGGAACCTCCAAAGGGGTCATGACCCACAGGATGAGAACCACTGGTCTATAGTTTATATAAGAATGATTTCAGATTGCAGGCCAGGGCTGGAACCAGATATGGGAGTGGGTTCCCTCGAGTTGCTATCACAGCACACCTGTGATAGATTCCTGACCCTCATCATAGTGGGGCTCAGAGAAAGTGAGCTCAGGTGTAGACACAGGGGTTCAGCAAGGCTTTGCAGAGACAGACACACTTCTCAGAGGATGGAAGGAAGGTTATAGGGACCTGGAAGGGAGGAAGGGAATGTGAGTTGTGATGCCTTCGAGACCCACTAAGTGAGGGTCAGTATAGCCACTCTTGGGAGATGGATGAGGGTCTAGTTTTGAGATGGACCGAGGAAATCAGTGATGAACTCTGAATCATGGATTCCCTTCTCAGGAATGATGTGCAGGGCAAGAAATCAAGCAGGCAGGGCAGGGTTCCACTCGGTAGCATCTATCACAGGGAGTGGACTGTGCCTGGGGTGGAGTGGCTTTTCCTACGCTCTTATTTCCTCTAATCATCCACTCTCTTGTGCTCCCTGTTGGCCACTACTCTTGTCAATCATCCCTACACTTATCACTTGACAATCGTGAGAAAAAAACAACAACAACAACAACAAAACACTGCACAGGAAGTTCGCCACTGGTCACCATGCTTCACCACAGCTTGCTCTTCCCTCCTTCAGATGCACAAGATCTCTTTGTCCATCGGCAAGACTTCCATCCCTTCTGTGACGACCTGTAGAGGCTCTTAGCAGTCCCAGGCTGCACCAGCAGGTAGTGGAAAGAGCAAACCTATATTGGCAGACAAAGGGGGAGCCCAGACCTTTGCAAAGACAGACCCTAGGTGGTGTGTTAGGGTGTGTTGGGTCAGTAGCTTAAGGCTGACCCTGCAGAGCTCATCTGGAGACATTGACTGAGATGGCCCCGGGCCATAGGAGTCAGCACATGGAGACTGTGTCAGCTTGAGGAGATCTGGGTGACCAATGTCTGAGGATGTGAGGAGGTTACTTTAGATATCACCCCCCTTCTTCATAGCCAGTATTGTGGTGCTCATGTACAGTATCCATGTGGGCCTGTGTATTTGTACCCTCCTTGTCTGTTGTGTGACATGATAATGGTAAGAAATTCCTTATTTTAAACGAGCCAGCACTTCTTCTTATTTAGTGTCATTGGCCGTGTGACACCTGTACACACATGTGCAATGTGTTACTCAGCTTCAGAATGTGAAAGGCTGAGAGGGTGACAGTGACAGTGATGGCTGGTCTCAGTTGTCACCTTGACTGCAGTAGGGGATGCTGAAACACAGCTTTTTGTCTGTGGAGATGCTTCCAGAGAAGGCTGACATATGACACCAAGATGGGACTCAGTGAGTGAGGGGGAAAAGCTCTTGTATGTGAACAGTACCATGGGCAGAGGACTCTTCTTTTTTCTGATTACCTTTATTTAAAATATATTTATTTTATTTATTTTATAACCCAACTGCTGTTTCCCCTCATTCCTCTCTCCCCCCCCCAGCCCTCCCATTTCCCCTTGGCCCCCATACACTCCTCCATTTCCAGTCAGAGGAGGGCAGGTCTCCCATGAATATCAACCAAACATGGCATATCCAGTTGGAGGTTGGAAGAGGCAATCCTGTATGAGAAATAGGGTCCCAAAAGCAGACGACAGAGTCAGACACAGCCCTTGCTCCCATTATTAGAGTCCCACAAGAAGACCAAACTACACAACTGCATCAGAGGGCCTAGGTCAGTCCCATGCAGGCTCCCTGTTTGTTGGTTCAGTCTCTGTGAGCCCTATGAATCCAGGTTAGCTGATTTTGTAGGGTTTTGTGTGGTGTCCTTGATCCCCCTGGCTCCTACAATCCTGTTTTTTCATATCAATACTGTGCAGGTTTTGATATGAAAACCTGCACATAGCTATAGCTCTGTGGTAGAGCTTGAAATGGGATGGTGATACCTCTGGAATTCTTTTATTGTACAGGATTGTTTTAGCTGTCCTGGGTTTTTTGTATTTGCATCAATGTTCCCGAGAGATATTGATCTGCAATTCTCTTTCTTAGTTGAGTCTTTGTGTGGTTAGAGTATCAGTGTGAGTGTTGCCTCATAAAATAAATTTGGTAATGTTCCTTCTGTTCTATTTTGTGGAGTAATTTGAGGAGTATTGATATTAACTCTTCTTTGGAAGTCTGGTAGAATTCTGTGCTAAAACTGTCTGGTTCTGGAATTTTTTGGTTTGGAGATTTTTAATGACTGCTTCTATTTCCTTAGGTGTTATAGGTCTATTCAAATTGTTTATCTGATCTTGATTTAACTTTGGTAAGTGGTATCTATCAAGAAAATTGTCCATTTCTTTTAGATTTTCCAATTTTGTGGAATGCAGACTTTTGAAATATGACCTAATGATTCTTTGGATTCTCTTGGTGTCTGATATTACATCCCCTTTTCACTCCTGGTTTTGTTTATTTGGATATTATATCTCTTCCTTTTAGTTAGTTTGGATACTGGTTTGTCTATCTTTTTTTTCCAAAGAATAAACTCTTTGTTGCATTGATTCTTTGTATTATTCTCTTTATTTCTATTTTATTGATTTCAACCCTTGAGTTTGATTATTTTCTGCCATCTACTCTTGGGTGTGTTTGCTTCTTTTTGTTCCAGAGCTTTCAGGATTGCTATTAACTTGTTAGTTTGAGATGTCTCCAATTCCTTTATGAAGATACTTAGTGCTAGGAACTTTCCTCTTAGCACTGCTTTCATTGTTTTGTAAGTTTTAGTATACTGTGCATTTATTTTCATTGAGGTCTAAGGAGTGTTCAATTTCTTTCTTGACCTAGTTTGCATTCAGTAGAGAGTTGTTCAATTTCCATGAGTTTGTAGGCTTTCTGTTGTTGTAATTCAGCTTTAATCCGAGGAAGTCTGATAGGATACAGAGCATTATTTCAGTTTTCTTCTATCTCTTGAGACTTGCTTTGTGACCAATTTTGGAGAAAGTTCTGTGAGTGGGTGAGATGATGGTACATTCTTTGAGTTTGGGTAGAATGTTCTGTAGATGTCTGTTAGGTCCATTTGGTTTATAATATCTTGTTAACTCCGGTATTTCTCTGTTTAGTTCTTGGCTGGGGGAGCTGTTCACTGGTGAGAGTGGGCTATTGAAGTCTCCCACTATCAATGTGTGATTTAAGCTTTAGTAATCTTTCTCTTACAAATATGGGTGCCCTTGCATTTGGGTCATAGTTTTTCAAAACTAAAACATCAACTTAGTGAATTTTTCCTTTCGTGAGTATGAAGTGTCCTTCTCCATCTCTATTGATTAATTTTGGTTGGATGTCTATTTTGTTAGATGTTAGAATCACTACACCAGCTTGCTTCTTGGGCCCATTAGCTTGGAAAATTTTTCTCCAATCCTTTACTATGAGGTAATGTCTGTCTTTGATGTTGAGGTATGTTTCTTGTATGCAGCAGAAGGATACTGTTTGTGCATTCATTCTGTTAGCCTATATCTTTTTCTTGGGAAATTGAGTTCATTGATATTGAGAGATATTAATGACCAATGACTGTTAATTCCTATTATTATTGTTTTTTGTTGGGAGAGTTTTCTTTATTTTCAATTTGGTGGTGTGAGGTTACTTATTTCCTGTCTTTTCATAGGTGTAGTTAAGCTTCTTGGGTTGGAGTTTTCCTTCTAGCACCTTCTTTAGAGTCAGATATGTAGATAGATACTATTTGAATTTGACTTTGTCATAGAGTATCCTGTTTTCTCCATCTATGGTAATTGAAAGTTTTGCTGGGTACAGCAGTCTGGACTGGTGTCTGTGAGCTCTTAGAGTCTGCAAGACATCTGTCCAGGCCTATCTGGTTTTTAGAGTCTTCAATGAGGAGTCAGGTGTAATTCTAATAAGTCTGCCTTTATATGTTACTTGGCCTTTTCCTCTTGCATCTTTTAATATTCTTGCTTTAAATGTATTCTGTACATTTAGTATTTTTAATTATTATGTGGAGGGAGACTTTTTCTGGTCTAATCTACTTGGTGCTCTGTAAGCTTCTTGTGCTTTTATAGGCACCTCCTTCCTTAGGTTAGAAAAGTTTTCTTCTATGATTTCGTTGAAGACATTTTCTGCGACTTTGAGCTGTGTACTTCTCAATCTTCTATACTGTGTCACAGATTTCCTGGATGGATTGTGTCAGGAACTTTTTAGATTTAACATTTTCTTTGACTGCTGTATCAATTTCTCCTATCGGATCTTCTATGTCTAAGATTTTCTCTTCCATCTCTTGTATTCTGTTGGTGATACTTGTGTCTGGTTTCTGTTCCCATACCTTAATTTTTTTATTTCCAGAATTCCCGTTGTTTGTGTTTTCTTTATTGCTTCTATTTCCATTTTTAGGCCTTGAAAAGTTTTATTCATTTCCTTCAATTATCTTCATAAAGTTTGTTTCAAGGTCTTTTTTATTGCATTTCTGTTGTGTTGGAATGTTTAGGGCTTGCTGTAGTGGGAGAACTAGGTTCTGGTGGTAGCATATTAGCTTGACCATTGTTTCTTGTGTCCTTACACTGGCCTCTAGACTTCTGAATTTTGGATAATTAAAGGTCTAGGTACCAATTTCTGAGTTTGTCTTTGTTGATCAGGTGGCTTCTGTTTCCTCTTTGGTCTTCTGGTCTGTGTGGCCTGGGCTTCTCCCATTCTGTTTGGTCTCTGGTAGAGCAGAGTCTCAACCCCACTTGGAGGCTGGGGAAAGACAACTTGGAAGATACAAGTCTAGTAATGGGGGGATGCCAAGATATTGAGAAAGTGGGGGAGTCTGGCTGGCAGGCAGCATGCCTGGACTTTTCTGTGTGGTCTCTGATAGAGTGGGGAATCTCCACCCCACTTGGAGGCTGGGTTTTTAGTAGATGGGCTGGTCTCTGGAAGAGCAAGGGAGTCTCTGCCCCAGTTGGAGGCTGAGATATGGTGACTAGGAGGGTGGGGAGTTGGAGATAGGGCGGGCACAGGCTGAGAGAGTGGGTGAGTTGGCAGGTAGGCAGCTTACCTGGACTTCTTTCAATTTGCTAGGTCTCTGGGAGAATAGGGAGTCTGCCTCTGTTGGAGGCTGGGGCACAGCAAGTAGGAGGGCATGGGACTAGGGATAGAGTGGGGGCTGTGCTGAGACAGTGAGAGAGTGAGAAGGCTGGTGAATAGGCAGCATCTCTAGGAAAGCAGGAAGGCTGGGCTGGAGGTCTTTATGCAAGGAAGGAGGAAGCACAGGGTGGCGTGTCCTGCAAGCCTTTCGTCCAGTGCCTATTGCTGCTGTGGTCACTTCCACTGACTCAGACTCCAATTACTTGACTTTTCTATGAAGACTCAATCCAGGGACCCTGTGTGAGTCCCTTCAGCGCTGGGCTGATGAGGGTCTGGATTCTCAGAATAAGCAGTTCAGCTGTTCTCTGCCTCTCCCATCTGCACATGAGCACTGCTGGACTCAGCCACTATGGAATAAGCAATCTATTAGCCGCTTTCCCTAAATATGCAGCATGTGCCCCTGGTTCTGTTACTCAAGAGAACCCCTGGTTACACAGTCAATCACATACTCAGGAACCCATCCATCTTGCAGAACCACTAAGACAAGATGCACCAGGCCTTGAGATAATGTTGTTCCAGGCACCAGAGCCAGCTGAGCCAATAGGAACTGAAGATGTGGGGTGAAGAGGGAATCCCTACATCCACTGGGAGATGGGCTTGGCAATGTCAATGATTTCTCTGGTTATAAGTTCTTCATTGTTTCAGCTGCACCATCGGGAGGCAGATCTGGGTCTTTCCTCTTCAGTTCCTGTTCAGCTGTCTTTCTTGCCCTTGCCACAAGCTACGGGCTCCATGGAGAAGAGGCCCAAGTTTACGTCAATGGCAGAAGCCTCCCACCACAGCTGCGGTGTCCAGGTGTGACCTCTCTGTCACCTCTGTTTATGTTGGGAGGACCCATCACGCCTCCTCTACATTGCTGTGTATAGCGGCGCCATCTCCCCCGTCATACAGCAACTGCAGGACCTGACCTAGGGCAACGGCAGCATCGTAACACTGGAGCAAGCCTGTCCGACTCTAAGAGCAAAATGATGGAACATCTACAGGGCCCAGAGGGCCCTTCAGCTTTGCTGAAGGAGACAAAGAGGCCCGAGAGCCTCCCAGAGCATGTGGAGGTCCGACGAAGATAAAGGAGAAGGAGAGATGTCTGAGGAAGAGAGGATTCCATCTTGGTGGGAGTGAGAAGTGCATCCTGATGCCCCATGGATCTTCAGGGAGACAGAAACAAGCACCACACAGGGCTGAGGATGCAGAGCACTGTATCTCCAGAGGGAAATGCCTCAGCCTGGCTACAGGAGGGTATTTATAGATGCTGAATTTAAATAGGGCAGTCCGATATGGTGACTCTGTTTTGTTGTTGCTGTTGTTTGTTTTTTCCAATTTAAAAATGGTTTTTTTTTTTCAATTTGGTCTACAGAGTGAGTTCCAAGGCAGCTAGAGCTGTTATTGAGAAACCCTGTCCAGAAAAACCAAACCAAAAAGAAAAAGAAAAAACATCTCTTTTTTTATGACACTGACCCGTGCCAAGTCTCCGCTCTGCAGGTGGCAGGGAGGTGAGTATATCATGGTGAAGAGATGAATTGAGATCTCACAGTTTCCGTAGAGAGAAAGGATGTATGAGATACCAAACTCCGGAACAAGCAGGACGTGAGTCAGCCATGTATACATAGTGTGCCAGGCCCTATATTTGGACCACTGGGGCAGCCGCAACCCAAGGTTGGCTGAAGCATGGGGCCCCTGGAGAAGCCAAGGTGGAGATGAAGAAATGAAGCAGTGAGTTCGAGTTTCCACACTACCCAGTATACACTCTTGCTTCTTGCTTTGTTTATTATAACATTGCCTTTTAAAAATGTGCTGTTCAGACCAAGTTTAAAACCCTGGCTAGGGGTGGGTCTGTTTCCTTCATTGAACCTCTGATTAAGTCCACACCCCAACCCCTGTCCCTTATCTGGCTCTTCCACTCCTGGACACCTCAGCAGCCTTAACTCCTCCAGGGCGGAGTAGCAGGCAATGAGTCACCATACCTTTGCCAGAGTCCCCAGAAGCTGGTAAACCTGCATTACGTGCTGTGTGTAATGCACGTCTTATAGCCCCAGCCTCCCACTGCCCCATCCTAAGGGTGTTCCTCCTCCAAAGGCTCTTTCTTATCGACTTCCCCACTGACCACCCCAGTGTCACCTGGATCTGTTCTTTGCTTGTCCTGTTGCCAGTGAGAGATCCCTCACGTTTGTCTGCAGGACCCCTTTCCTAGGACTGCTGCCCTCTGCTGGTCATATCTAGAATCACAGATGTGGAGTCCCAGCACCTAATGTAGGGGGCCTTCGTCCAGATCTTCAAATTACTCATTTTCAGTATTTCACATTTTATTCCACATTGAAATATGAAAAAGAGACACATGAACACACAGTTATTATACATAATAACAACAATAACTCTAATAATAAATACACATTTTCTTATTGTAGACAGACTGGGGATTTATCTTTAAATCTTTCAACAAATGTATTTAGGCTTAACTCACATATGATGTATCTGTTCAGAGTAAATCTCATTTCCACCATGGAAAGTTTACCCAGGAAAATGATGTATTAAGATAGACAGAGAAACAGGAATTACTTCCAGACAGGCAGAAGGTAAGGGAACTCATGAGAACCAAGCCAGCACTACAGCGTATTCTTACAAGAATACTGAACACAGAAGAGCAAGGTAGACAGCTTCTCACACAAGAACACACGGCAGGATACAATCCATAAAAGCAGTCGAGGAACAGAGAAGTATGGGGAAATAACCAGCCATGTCTGCACAGCAGACCAGAAAGCAGCCAACATCAATTACCAGGGAAGAGAGACAGGTGATAACAACTGATCAATCAGAACAACAAACAATAAAATCCCAGCATTAGCAAACCTTTCTCAATCCCAACCTCGAGTGCAAATAACCTTAACCCATCAGTTAAAAGATGCAGACTAATTGGATTAGAATGCGTGGTCAAGAAACATGTGTGGGTAGGAACAGCACTTATCAACCAAAATTTAAAGCAGAACAACAGAGAAGAATGGGAGGTTGGGACTCAAGCTAAGCAAACAGAAGCCACAATCAAGCTGGGGTATCTGTTCTTATATATGATAATATTTTGAAGCTAAAACAAGAGAGAAAGAGAACTATTATGTATCAGTAACGGGAATGGAGTTTACACAGATTCCTACAGACCTTTCTACCCAGGAGGTGGAAATACACATTCTTCTCAATGGCACATAGATTCTGTACAATTGATGGCATTTTAGGATACAAAGCAAACCTTAATAAGTAAAACAGACTTAAGGACATAATCTCCTGCATCCTAAAAGTTCCACAACTTTTCAAAATGGTGCCACTAACTGAGGATCAAGTGTGAGCCCGTGGGGGACACTTCACAGTTAAATCATAAGAGCTTCTGTCTATTCTATAAAGTATACTAGGAACCACATTAAATTTTTATCACAGTTACTAAATGGAACAAAAGTGTAGGATACAAAGTTAATGCATGATAATTAATAGGATCTGTATGCTCTATCAATGAGCAATGGAAAAATTAAGAAAACAAAGCCAATTACAACAATTTTCAAAATGAGGTGGAAGACCTCTGCACTGACAACTAAATGATGCGTTTGGTGCAAATTAAAGAGGACAGGCAAATACAGACATCCATATTCATACCCAGAAGACTTGATATTGTTGAAAATTTGATGCTGCTCAACATCTACACATAAAATAAAATTCCTGGGAAAAATCACAGTGGAGTTTACCAGAAGTAGAAAAATACATGCTAAAATACATGCACACTGTGCTGGCTAGCTTATCTTAGCTTGACTCACAAACTAGAATAATCTGAAAGGAGGGAAATTCAACTGAGAAGATGTCTCCGTAAGATCTGGATGTAAGGCATTTTCTTAATTGGTGACTGATGGGGGAGGGCCCACTCCATTGTGGGTGGGGCCACCCCTGGACTGGTGGTCCTAGGTTCTGTAAGAAGGCAGACTGAGCTAGGCATGAAGAGCCAGCCATTAAGCAGCACCCATCCATGGCCTCTGCATCTTCTTCTGCCTCCAGATTCCTGCTCTGCTTCAGTTCCTGTCCTGACTTCCTTCATTGATGAACAGTGATATGGAAGGGTAAACTTAATAAACCATTTCCTCCCCAACTTGCATTTTGGTCATGGTGTTTCATCACAGCAATAGAAACCCTAACGAAGACAGATATCTTAAGGGGTCCTAGATAACTGTTGTGGGACTTTGATGAGGTGGAGCCTTGCTGGGAGATTTGAAGTTTGACAGTCCAGCTGTCCCACTTCCTGTCTGTTCGCTGCTTCCTGATTTGGGATGCAGTGCGAACAGCCCCCTAGAGTTCCTGTGACTGTACTCTGTCCCCCAGGATGGACTGCATTACCTTGAACCTTAAGTCAAAGTAAACCCTTCCTTCCTTAAATGGATTTTGTTGGATGTTTTCCACACTTCAGAATAAAGCAGCAAGAAAAGTTTGCTGATTCAGAATCTCATTTCAGTTGACTCATAATAGAAATGTTCCCAGTTTGTTTCAATTTGGATTCTTGTCTTGCTTCTGATCTTAATGGGAAAGGTTTCAGTTTTACAGCATTGAAGGACACATTGGCTATGGTTGTCCACACACAGTTGTATTTCTAGTAGTGTATCTATTTTCTTATTTCTAGTTGTTTCATTGATTTTTATCCCTTGTTGTTTATTGTGTGTCAGGGTATGGTGTGCGTGTGTGTCATAGTACGTGTGTGGAGGTCAGTTCTCTGCAGGCCCCATATTCATCTTTAAAAGACAGCTTTTTGCTGCTGTTTTTTTTTTTTTTTTTTTTTTTTTTTACTTTTTGGCTTTTTGGGGCCTTCCACCCATCACAAAATAAATACACAGAGTTTTATTATTATTTATAACTACCTGGCCTTAGCTTGGCTTATTTCTAGTCAGCTTTTTAAAAAGTATTCCATCTACTTTTGCCTCTGGGCTTTTATCTTTCTCTATGCTATATACCTTTCTTTACTTCTTCCTCTGTGGCTGGCTGGGGTGGTTGGCCCCAGGTGTCCTCCTCCTCCTCTGCCATCTCTCTTTCTTTTCACTTATTCTCTCTTCCCGTCAGCCCTGCCTGTTTCTCTCTCCTGCCTAGCTACTGACCATTCAGCACTTAATTAGAACAGTCAGGTGGTCCAGGCAGACAAAGCAACACAGCTTTACAGAGTTAAACAAATACAATATAAAAGAATGCAACTCTTCTTTGTCTCATTAAACAAATATTTCACAGCATAAAAGCATGTAACACATCCTTAACTAATATTCCACAATAACTCTTATGTTTTTTAATTTTTATTCTCTTTCTTACATTTATCTAACTATTTTATGCACTTGTTTTATTATTGAGGATTTTGTTGATTTTTATCCATTGTTGTTTATTTTCTCCTTTCAAAGCATCCTCTCTGCCATTTATTTTGCTTCTTTTGTGCTTTCTCCACCCCTGTTATCTTAGTTGAGTACCTAGTTCTACATTTACCCTAAACAACGTCTAACATCATAGTACACTTTTCATTATTATTTACCCTTTGAGTTCTATAGTTATTGGTAACATGTTACTGTGATGTAATTAGTTGTGTTTTTTTAATATATTGTTCAACTCAATATTGTTATTGTGTAATAGTTTTACTTTTCCTCTCGGGTTGATACTGGGAGTTGAGTCCTTAAGAGGAGACTCCTTGATAAGAAGATACTCAAAACCTGGAGATAACCAAACCAACAGATGTACAAATCATTGCACAGGAAAACAAGAAACAAACAAAAACAAGACATGACTCCTCCAAAAGATCTTAATTCCTCCATTACTGAAGTGTGCAAAATGACAGGAGAAGAATTATAAAAGTTATATGAAAATTAAAACTTATCCAGTTATTCTAAAGTGGATATAAAGAAAAGAAGAATGAACCAGGCAGTGGTGGCGCACACCTTTAATCTCAGCACTTGGGAGGCAGAGGTAGGTGGATCTCTGCAAGTTCAAGGACAGCCTGGTCTACAAGAGCTAGTTCCAGGACAGCCAGGGTTGTTACACAGAAAAACCCTATCTTGAAAAAACAAAAGCAAAGACAAAAAAAGAAAGAAAGAAAGAAAGAAAGAAAGAAAGAAAGGAGGAAGGAAGGAAAGAAAGAAAGGAAGAATGAAGTAAAAAATCAAAATCAATTCAGGATCCAGGAAAGAAAGAAACACATGAAAAAGTCAGCAACATAGATGAAGAAGTCAACAAAATGGATGAAGTTGCCACCATCGATGAAGTTGTCAGAACCATGGATGAAGAAGTCAGCACTGTGGAAGAAGGTGTCGATATTATGGATGAAGTCATCACAATTGACAATAAAGAAGTCAGCACCATGGATAGAGGGGTCAACATTATGGATGATGAAGTCAGAACCAGGGATGACAAAGTCAGCACCATGGATGATGAAATCATCCCCTAGGATGACAATGACAGCACCAGGTATGATGTAGTCAGCACCAGGGATGATGGAGTCAGCACCAGGGATGAGTAAGTAAGTCAGCACCGTGGATGATGAAGTCAGAATCAGGGATGATGAAGTCAGCACCAGGGATGATGAAGTCAGCACCGGGGATGATGAAGTCAGCACTGGGTATGATGAGGTCAGCAACATGGGTGATATAGTCAGCACCAGGGATGATGAAGTCAGAACCATGACCAGAAATTCAGCAAGAAAATGGAGAGATGGGGAAATTAAATAAATAGAAATGTCAAATGACTGAGACAGTGTGCCTGATCTAATGGGAGCTCACCAAATCCAGCTGGACCAGGACTGAATAAACATATGATCAAACCGGAATCTCTGAATGTGGCTGCCAATGGGGGCGGACTGAGAAGCCAATGATAATGGCACTGGGACCTATCTCTTCTGCATGTATTGGCTTTTTGGGAACCTAGTCTATATGGATGCACACCTTCCTAGGCCAGGATGGAGGGGGGAGGGCCTTGGGCTTCCCACAGGGCAGGGTACCCTGCCCCCTCTTAAGGAAGCAGGGGGAAGGAAGAGGAGTAGTGGGGGAGTGGGAGGGGACTGGGAGAAGGGGAGGAAGTGTAAATTTTTGAATAAAAAATAAAAGAATATGAAAAAACAAAAAAAGGGTCACATGCTCTGCAATGGGCGTGGCAATGCACACCATCAGCAGCGCAGAAACGGACGCAGGAGAATTAAAAACTAACCATCCTGGCAGGAATGAAAATATTATAAGACAAACTCTGTTTCTCCATTTGGCTATCAGACTATTAATACAACGGACCCCAAGATTTTGGAATTTCCCCCCAGAAATCTCCTATTGGGGAAGGAAAAGGCTGGGAGCCTGGTGCTAATCACAGCCCTGGAGGAAAAGGCTGGGAGTGTGGTAAACCTAGATCTCCTCTTAGCATCTCAAAGTTGGACATGGGGATCACTAAACCACTTTGTTCCTCTTCCTAGTGTAACCACATTGAAAATATCTTATTTTTCTGCCTTTAATTATTATTTACTTTTAAAAAAATCTTTTTCTTAAATAGGACTATTTATTAAAAAAAGAAAATAGAGAGATGGGGAAATTAAATAAATAGAAACGTCAAATGACTGTATGAGTTAAATAAAGCATAGCGGGAAGCATCACTATAAGCTAAAATCAAGTAAAGAAGGAGTATCAAGTATAGAGGGAAAGGTCAGAGAAATAGTACATTCAAACATCAGTAAAGAAAGAGGGGGCTGGAGAGATGATTCAGGTCCTAAGACACTCGGTGCTCTTTCATATGATCCTGCTTTGGTTTCCAGAACCCACATTAGGCAGCTCACAACCACATGTAACTCCAGTTCCTGGGGATCTGATGCCTTCCTCTGTCCTCCACAGACACCCACATACATGAAAAACGCATGCTCACTCACACACACACACACACACACACACAAATGAAATAAATCTGAAATATTAAAAAAATAAAAATGAAAAGAAAGGAAGAAAATAATGAGCATGACTGCCACTCTCAGGCACTCTTGGATACGAGAAGTGACAGAACAGTAAGAATCCCTGAGACAGAAGAAACTAGTGCAGTCACTTAATTAATAAACAGTAAGGGGATTCTCTAAACACTGAAAATAAAATTGCCATGTGATCCAGCTGTAGTTCTCCCAGGACATACCTGCAAGGATGAAGGCACACACATCCACGTTTATTGTAGCACTGTTCAAATAGACATTGGGAACAAGACTTGATGCCTATCAACAGATTAATGGATGATGACATGTGGCATACGGAGTGTTCCTATGGAGCGTTCAGTCATAAAGAGCCAAATGTTATCATGTGTAGAAACTTTGATGTAATTGAAATTGCCAGCTTGAGTGATATGAGCTAGACTTAGAAAAGCATTGCATGTCTCCTCCCATATGCAGAATCATTCAAATGGAAGATAAACTGCTGTATGAATGAAAGGGGACCAGAGGGACAGAGGGAAGGAGGGAGGAGAACAAGGACAGGAAAATGTTTATGTGTTCACAGCACAGTCTGAGCATGCATGTCTGGGTTGATCACAGTGAAACCCACAGGTTCCCTGCAATACATATTATTGAATAATTATAATAAAAACACAAAAATATAAAATAAAAATTAGGGTGTCAAGAACGCAATGTTTTTAGTTTTCTTACACTTAAACCTCCAAGTTGAGATGCTTTTCTTGAAGAAGAAACACAGTTTCATTATGTCACCATGAATGGGAAATTATGTGTAGCATTAATGAATCATTTTACACTGACAGTAAGTAGAAAAGTAATTAATTTGTGTTTTTATTTTTCTTGCATGAGTAACTGATTCCCTTGGGGATTCACCGAAAACTTTGCTTTGTTAATGGGTTTTACAAAACTCAGTAGTCTCCAGTCTCGATTTATGTCTAGACACCAACTTTATTAATTTACATTTTGGAACAATCCTGGTAAATATAAAGTTAATGAGTATGAAAAAGAACAAAGAGAACGTGGATAACCATCGTGATCAAATCATGGGAGCTTGGGGAACAAGAGCCGTGTATTTGTGACCACAGCTGAGCAGCACACAGTGCAGAGAGTCTCTGGTGTGTTACACACGCACTCTCATGCTGGCAGGTGGCTGTGGTTCTGATGCTGCCTCCTTTACAGACAGAGACAAGAAACTAGTTCTTTTCAGACATTTTCATTTATAATTTGCCAATATTGAGCACAGACTGATGGATTTTTCCAGCATCAGGGAGCTGGACAGGTATGTCAACTGCCTTTCTCTGCCTAACTCATTTCCTTCCTCCTTCAGAGAATGTCGTGTCTCTCTCTCTTTCTCTCTCTCTCTCAGTCATATATATGTATATATGTATATATGTATATATATATATATATATTGCTAGGTGTTCAAAAATCAAAAATCATTGAGGAGAGAGTAAAGGGTTGGGAAAAGGTTTTTCAATCAAATGGCCCTAAGAAACAAGCAGGTGTGGCTATACTAATATCGAACAAGATTGACTTCAAACTAAAATCAATCACAAGAGATGGAGATGGACATTTTATACTCTTAACAGGAATAATCCATCAGGATGAAGTCTCAATATATGTCCCTAATATAAAAGCACCAACATATGTAAAAGAAATATTACTAGAACTCAAAGCACACATCAAACCCCACACACTAATAGTAGGAGATTTCAACACTCCACTCTCGACAATGGACAAGTCAAAGAGACAGAAACATAACAGAGAAATAAGAAAACTAACAGATGTAATGAATCAAATGGACTTAATAGACATCTATAGAACATTCCACCCAAACAGGAAAGAATGTACCTTTTTCTCAGTATCTCATGGAACCGTCTCAAAAATTGATCACATACTTGGCAACAAAGCAAACATCCACAGATACAAAAAAATTGTAGTAACCACCTGTGTCTTATCGGATCACCATGGAATAATGTTAGAATTAACAATAATTCTACCCCCAGAAAGTCTACAAACTCAGGGAAACTGAACAGTCAACTACTGAACCACTCGTGGGTCAAGGAAGAAATAAAGAAAGAAATTAAAGTCTTCCTTGAATTCAATGAAAATAAAGACACAACATACCCAAATCTATGGGACATTATGAAAGCAGTGCTAAGAGGAAAGTTCATAGCACTTAGTGCCCACATAAAGAAAACTGAGAAAGCACACATTAGTGACTTAACAGCACACCTGAAAGCTCTAGAAAAAAAAGAAGCAGACTCACCCAGGAGGAATAGAAGACTGGAAATAATCAAACTGAGGGCTGAAATCAACAAAATAGAGACACAAAAAACAATCCAAAGAATCAATGAAACAAAGAGCTGGTTCCTTGAGAAAATCAACAAGATTGACAAACGCCTGTCCAAACTAAACAAAAGGTGGAGAGAGAACACTCAAATTAACAAGATCAGAAATGAAAAGGGGGACATAACAACAGACACTGAGGAAATTCAGAGAATCATTAGGTCTTACTACAAAAACCTGTATGCCACAAAATTGGAAAATGTAAAAGAAATGGACAGTTTTTTAGATAAATACCATATACTGAAATTAAATCAAGACCAGGTGAACAATTTAAATAGACCTATAAGTCGTGAGGAAATAGAAGCTGTCATCAAAAACCTCCCAACCAAAAAAAGCCCAGGACCAGATGGTTTTAATGCAGAATTCTACCAGAACTTCCAAGAAGAGCTAATACCTATACTCCTTAATGTGTTTCACATAATAGAAACAGAAGTCATTGCCAAACACCTTTTATGAAGCTACAGTTACCCTGATACCAAAACCACAAAAAGACTCAACCAAGAAAGAGAATTACAGACCAATTTCACTCATGAACATCGATGCAAAAATTCTCAATAAAATTCTGGCAAACTGAATCCAAGAACACATCAAAAAATCATCCATTATGATCAAGTAGGCTTCATTCCAAAGATGCAGGGCTGGTTCAACATACGAAAATCTATCAATGTAATCCATCATATAAATAAACTGAAAGAAAAAACCATATGATCATTTCATTAGATGCTGAAAAAGCATTTGACAAAATTCAACACCCCATTATCATAAAGGTCTTGGAGAGATTAGGGATACAAGGACCTTATCTAAATATAATAAAAGCAATATACAGCAAGCAGACAGCTAAACATCAAATTAAATGGAGAGAAACTCAAAGCCATTCCACTAAAATCAGGAATAAGACAAGGCTGTCCACTCTCTCCATATTTCTTCAATATAGTGCTTGAATTTCTAGCAATAGCTATAAGACAACATAAGGAGATCAAGGGTATTAAAATTGGAAAGGAAGAAGTCAAACTTTCGCTATTTGCAGATGATATGATAGTGTACATAAGTGACCCCAAAAACTCTACCAAAGAACTTCTATAGCTGATAAATACCTTCAGTGATATGGCAGGATACAAGATCAACTCAAAAGAATCAGTAGCCCTCCTATACACAAAGGATAAAGAAGCAGAGAGGGAAATCAGAGAAACATCACCTTTCACGATAGCCACAAATAGCATTAAGTATCTTGGGGTTACACTAACCAAGGACGTGAAAGATCTATTTGGCAAGAACTTTAAGACCTTAAAGAAAGAAATTGAAGAGGATACCAGAAAATGAAAGGATCTCCCATACTCTTGGATTGGTAGGATCAATATAGTAAAAATGGCAATTCTACCAAAGGCAATCTATAGATTTAATGCAATCCCCATCAAAATTCTTCATAGACCTTGAGAGAATAATAACTAACTTTATATGGAAAAACAAAAAGCCCAGGATAGCCAAAACAATCCTATACAATAAAGGAACTGCAGGAGGCATTACCATCCCTGACTTCAAACTCTATTACAGAGCTATAGTAATGAATATCTTGATTAACACCATAGTAATTTCGTCCAATGAATGGAGATAGAGACAGAGACCCACATCCACATCAGAGCAATGGACTGAGCTCCCAAGGTCCAGTTGAAGAGCAGAAGGTGGGAGAAGATGAGCAATGAAGTTAGGACCATGAGGGGTTGGTCCACCCACTGATACAGTGTGCCTGATCTAATGGGAGCTCACCAAATCCAGCTGGATCGGGACTGAATGAGCATGTGATCAAACCGGACTCTCTAAATATGGCTGCCAATGAGGATGGACTGAGAAGCCATCGATAATGACACTGGGACCTGTCTATTCTGCATGTATTGGCTTTTTGGGACCCTAGTTTACTTGGATGCACACCTTCCTAGGCCAGGATGGAGGGGGGAAGGCCTTGGATGTCCCACAGGGCAGGGTACACTGCCCTCTCTTAAGGATGGAGGGGCGGGAGGAGGGTTAGTGGGGGAGTGGGAGTGGAGTGGGAGAAGGGGAGGAAGTGTCAATTTTTGAATGGAAAAAGAAAAAAAAGAAAAAAAATCTAGAAAAGCATTTTATATGAAATTAAGCAAGGAAATAAGAAAACAGTGAACGCTAGCAGGACAGAGGACAGAAGGAACCTTGCAAGTGAGAGTGAGTGGAGGCAGGAGCCATGCTTTGGCAGGAGGGATGTAACTGGGTGAAGATTGGGCTCTGTGTCTTATGACTGGCAGACTGCTATGCACAAAACATTATTCTTGTACTGCTATGTCAACAAAAGCTAGCATTTGCATATGTGTTGTGTGATATTCCACACGTTGTTGAGCCAGCCTAGACCTACTCTTTCATCACATTCAAAAATTTTATTCATAGTTACTTAAAGAAGCATATGCTTTTAAGTGTGGATCTGGAAAGAACGACCCTGCAAGACCTTTTAGCAATGTGCTTTATATAATGAGAAAATCTTGACATTGAGAGTCTGAAAGATAAATACTACAGGCTTTCTCTCATATGCAGGCTTTTGATTTAATTTGTACATAAAATGCAGATGTACGTATGAAACTAGAAGGGGGCCATGGACCATGACAGGGGTGTAGGGAGGGCAGTGAGAGCAGAAGAGAGGGCAATGGAATGCATAAGGTAAAGGAATGGGCGGAGGAGGACTATGTGGGGAGGAGGGAGAGCAGCCAGCATGAGTGAGAGGGGGTAGGGTGAGCAAGGAAGAGTAAGAGCAAAGTGTACCTGAAAATGCCCCAAGAAACACAGTACACTGCTTGCCAACTTAAAAACAATGAGGAAATTCTTGCTTTGAAACAACTATACTCTCTGAGACCATGGCTAGAAATCTGAGAGCCAGAAGTCTGGGTGACTGAATTGTATTGTTTTTTTCTAATACTAACCTGGTTAAACAGTTAAATGCTACCTCTAGCAGTCCACCCTATAACCCTGTAGTCTGTCCTGTAGGGACTGGGGATGCCGAATCTTTGTTTTACCAAATGAGCTCTGTAATACCCATTACCAGACTCATGGAAGGAGAATGCGATTATTTTTAACATTCACATTTTTACTCATGAGGTCAGACAAGTCGCTTTATCTTACTGAGGTCACTGCTGGCTTTTAAGAAACAGATAATTGAAACATGTAGTCAGTAAATGACAGGGAAGGACCCTGTAGTCTGTATGCTATGATGATAAGATTATCTCCGTGGGACTACCAGATCTTGTGTGATTTTCCAACCATGGTCACTCAGGGGAGTGATGAGTTAAATTTGTGTCTGAAGGGGTCTCACAGAGAGACCATCATTTACATTTAGGATATGAAGTGTCTTCAAAGGTAAAGCAAATGCGAATGTGGCTGATCTGAAGTACGAGTTTTTTTGTGGGGTCTTTTGATATCTTCTCATTTGAACAGGAATGGCTGAGTAGCAGGCATGAGACCCCAGAATTTCAGCACCATGGCAGAGTTGGTCTTTGTGGGGTTTTCTGACCACCCCTAGACTGAGATTCCCCTCTTCCTCTTCTTCTCTCTGGTCCTACCTAGCGAACTATTTGGTGAACACAGCTGTCATCATGTTTGTGGTTCTAGACTCCTCTCTGCAGACCCCCATGTATTTCTTCCTCTGTCACCTGGCTTTCCTCAATGGATTCTTCAGGATAGTTGTGACTCCAAAGATGCTCTTCAATTCTCTTAGCAGCAGGAATGTCATATCTTACTCATTCTGCCTGGCTCAGACCTACCTCACTCTGTTCTTGGAGTCAACTGAGTGTTCCCTCCTTGAAGTGATGGCCATAGATCACTCCGTGACCATCTGCAATCCAATGATATAACTTCTCATCATGAGCTGGACGGTGTGCACAGCACTGGCAGTGGCTGTCTGGGTTACAGGCTCTTGTGCCTCAGTCATAATTCTCTACGTCACAATCCTTCCACTCTGTGGTGCTTAAACTTTGATTATCTGTTCTGTGAACTGCCCATCCTCCTGCACATGTTCTGTGCAGACACGTCTCTGCTGGAGGCCACCATGGCCATCAAAGTGGCTGGCACAGTGCTGTTTCCTTTCCTCCTGATTGTTCTCTCCTACTTCCGCATCCTGGTTGCTGTGATACGAATAGACTCAGTTGAGGGCAAAAAAAAGGCCTTTTCGATGTGTACTTCACACTTTGTTGTGGTGACCATCTATTATGGAACAGGGCTAATCAGGTACTTGAGGCTCAAATCCTTTACTCCGCTTAGGGAGACAAGCTGATCTCTGTGTTCTATGTGGTCATCAGTACCTCACTGAATCCATTCGTCTACAGCCTGCAGAACAAGGAAGTGCAGAGAGCCCTGAGGAGACTGATAGAGAGATACAAAAAAAGCCCAAGAATCCCATTCTAGAATCCTCAGGAGCTGAACACTGTATTCATTTGCCCAACAGGTTTGTGCCCACATTCTGTGAGACTAAACCTCAGCAGTAGCGATTTTGCTTACCTGAACTGCTGATGAACATACTCATATTTTGATAAAATTCCCCCAAATACGTTTGTTTCATATCGGCCACCTCTATGGGCGCATATTGATATGCATTAATTAAGAGTCAGCATGTCATCTGTCACCTCAATCAAACACTGATAAGAGGTCCAGGAATAGACACGAGCTCCAGAAGCTCATGGCAGCAGTGTTGTCAAGGATCACACCCTCGATTTCATAGTCCTCTCTCATTTGGTTTTGTGAGACAATGGCTCACTCTGCAGCTCGGGCTGGCCGCAGCTTCCTGACGGTTGGCACTACTGGTGTGTACCACCCCACTGGGTGGCCCAGCTTTCTATCTAGTCCTGAGACCTCATGTTGGCAGAAATGCTGGTTTCTTGATCCCTAATCAGGTGCACTTCGTCGAGGAACTCAACCTCAAGGCAAATTCTAGCTCTTCTGGAATTAAAGGCAGTGAAAATCATGCAACACTCGTGGGGTTCAATGTGACAAGATGAAGCCATGTGAAAGTAACAAATGAGAGATGTTTGTGGTCCTAAAAATTGAACCCAGGATAGCGTGCCTACTGGACAAGTGCCAAGCTTCACCCCAAACACCAATGAGTACATTTCAAAGAAGGCAGACTTTCATTCTCGTTCGATTTATTTATTTAAATGTCTGTCTATTTTGAATTGTTTTACAAAAAGTGTGTTCTCTCGTTACATTTAAAATAGGAAGCTTTTATGAAGATCCAAGTTAGGTTCCCAGCACCCACATCAGGTAGCTCACAACAATCTGTAACTCTAAGTCCCCAGGAACTGATACCCTTTCCTGGCCTCTCTTGGTACTGCACTCACAAGTGACCATCCGATCCAGACAAACACACAAACACATGAATATATATATTAACATTAAAAGACATTATTTTTTATTTATTTAATTTTATTTTCTATTTCCAATGAATGATAGCTCAAAATAAATAACAGTAACATTTATTTACTTACATATATACTTAAATAGATTAGTAGATAGCATATAAACAAGTAAGTATTTTAAAAGGGTATATACTGGTGGTTGTAATATTGCTAATTTTGGAGGCAAAGTGTGCATATAATTCCAGGTTCAGTCATTATTTGTACAAAGATTTCTATTAAAAAAATCAGGAAAGCTAATATGCATGTAGATAAGTGTGCCATTTTTAGAGTAAACACATGCTTTTATCTCGTCTCCAAGACACTGTGTCCCCTTTCTACTGTCTTAGTAATTGCTGTTGCCAGATGAGGATGCCACACTAGTGAATATTCCTTTTTAGAGGCTGGCAGTGCATTCAGAATAGATTTTTAAAAATTATTTATTTTCATTTTATGTGCCTTGGTGCTTGGCCTGCACGTGTGTCTATGTGAGGGTGTCGGGTCTCCAAGAACTGGAGTTGAAGACAGCTGTGAGCGGCCATGTGCATGCTGGGAATTGAATCCACGTCCTCTGGAAGAGCAATCAGTGCTCTTAACTGCTGAGCCGTCTCTCCGACACCTCATAATAGACCTTCTGTCCACATGGTAATTAAATACAACGTCTTAGGAAGCCACCATTTCCAGCAAGACTACTGCTCGTCGGCACCGATAGGTAACTGACAGCACCTGCCGTCAGATGGACTTTGATTTCCTGTGAAGAGATTTAGGCCTGAAATATGCAAAAGTCTCGGTTAGTTTCTGTGCTAGAGCATTCTTTATGTTTTTATGTACAACGGCAGAGGAAGAGAGACAGAAGGCAGTAGTGGAACTGAGGCATTTGCCAACACTTGGAGACAGAGCAGAAGGACCTTGGTGAGTTCAAGGGTAGCCTAGTCTACATAGGGAGTTCCAGGTCAACCAGGGATGTGCGTTAAGACTCTGGCTCAAAAGAATATATGTGTATATGTATATATTATATGCATATACATTGTATGTATATATATTATTTATAAATCTTAAATATAATATTTATGTTGGTTTTGCTCATCCTTTTTATTATTATTATCATTTTTGTTTTACATCCAGTTTCCCCTCCCTCCTCTCTTCCCAGTTCCTCCCGCCAGGTCCCGCTTTTCCCCCACGTTACACACTCCTCTTCTCTTCCTCTTCAGAAAAGTGCAGACCTCCCATGAATATCAACCAACCATTGCTTATCCTTTTGAAAATTCCAATATTAATTAGTAATATGAATTCTTATGTCACATAGCCCATAGCACACAAGAAAGATATCTATGCATATCTGTGCATTACAGAATGAATACAGCATACAGAGGTTGAGGGTTCAAGGGATTTCAGAATTGGGTCTGTATTGATAAGATAATAACCAGAGCAGGGCTGGCAGGGGCTGTTGGAGCTGCTGAGTCAGCTCTGAGGGAGAAACTGCAGAGTTCAGCTTACAACATCCAAACCCGTTCACAGCGGGAAACGTGTCAGGTTCCAGGGACAGTGGGTCAGGTCAGATCCAGGAGGGCAAACGTGTGGATTGGCAGGTGGCCCATCAGTCCTCATCAAAGGCAGAGAACCAAATAGGAAAGTCTAGGGACAGCTGTGGAATTCCTGGCTCCTGGTGTGCAGAGTAGGTTATCAGGTCACAGGTTGATGTGAGGCCATGCTACCACATTATTAGGTGTCTATCACTTTATGGGGTCCAGATAAGGAGGTGAGACTCTTACCTTGTTCTGGTGTGTCTGATAAGCTCTCGGGCCTAGTTTTCTGATATGATTCTAATGTATCCATCTGTCCTTGCACTTCCATCTCTCCCCAGTAACCGTATACGTTGGCTCTGTTCCTAGTCCCAGGAGGAAGTCAGGCACCAGTCTTACTATGTGGGTGGTACTTGGGGGATGGAGAAGTCTCTGGGTCCACCCGGGGGCTGTGAATCAAAAGCTGCTGGGATTGTGAAATCTCCTAGGACAATGCACAGCTGGAAAGATCATTGTTTGATCCAAGGTGGAAGCAGTTTTGGGCCCAGATTGAGTTCAACACGCAAATGATTCTTTTATGGAATTCTAGGTCCCAAAGTTCATTTCAATACCAATGGAGCTAGACATTTAGTTGCTGCTAAATAAAGTCCAAAGGAGACAGAGTCTTCTGTTTCCCAGTAGATCCTTTTGTCTGTGAGTTCCCTAACCTTGGTAAAGAACAAATCATAGATAATACTCATGTTCTTTATTTAAATTAATTTATTTTTATTTAATGTGTATGGGTATTCCACCCACACATATGTCAGTGCACCACGTGCATGCCTGATGCCTGTGGAGGGAAGAAGAAGACATCAGATCTCCTGGGACTGGAGTTACAGGTGGTTGTAAGACCCCGTGTGGGTGCTGGGAATTGAACCTGGGTCCTCTGCAAGAGCAGCCAGAGCTCTTAACCACTGAGCCAAGTCTCCAGGTCCTGAATCAATTTAAATTCTTATACTGACTGTTAATACACTTGAGAAGCTCCTGGGACATGCACTTAATTCTGTAAAAATTAACTCGTTCTCATGTTTGTTTAGACCAAGTACTGTACCATGTCCAAAGTAATCATGGATTAGCTAGTGATGAAATGTGGGTATGAATTCTCCATCAGTTTAACAGACATATCTATATGGGAGAACAAGGACCAGAATAGACACTGAGGAGAGTGGTGATGAGAGGCCCAGAGCAAACTCAGTCTCCTGAGGATTAATTTGGAAAAAGGAAGTTTCTGCTCAAGCGATGATTGCATGGTCTTGCCAGAAATCTTAATGAGAATACACAAGAGAGGAAGTTCTTTTTTAAGATTTATTTTTATTTGTGTGTGTCCAAGTGCTATGGCATGCATGTGGAGGTCAGAGGACAACCTGCAGGAATCAATTCTCCTTCCACTACATGGGTCCTGATTTCAAATTTAGGTTGTCAGGATTGACAGCAAATGTTGGGGCAATCTCTTAGAGGATACCAGATCTTTAAATAGTTTGTCTAACTAGTTAGTACAAGAAAACAATTAAATAAATTGATTTAATATAAATGTAATGACTAAATTAGAACGCCTAGTAACTTGTTTCTTTCCTATTTTAAAGAAAGATGAATGGTGGCTGTGTGTGTATGTGTGTGCATATGTGTGTGCGTGCGTGTGTGTATGCATGTGTATGTGTGTGTGTGTTCGTGCACGCGTAAATTGTAAGTCAATCATCAGTTTTTTGAAAAAGATTCAGTCAAATGAAATTTAATGTTACTAAATACTTGAAATTTTAGTCTCTTAACCTAGTGTTACAAATTAGAAGATTTACCAGAAATCAGGAGCCCTCTTCGGTTCTTTGTTTCATTAATCAAAGAATTCTCAAACGGAAGCTAAAGGAGAGTTTTGTTAGTGTTTTAAAGAAAACCCACCAAGGGCAGTAGAGCTGTAAATCTCAGCAGCTACCCAGAAGAGGGAACTGGAGAAGGAAAAAGCCATGCCATTTGATTTTAGTGACCATGGAAGTCCACTACATGGCAGCAGGTCATGGCAGGGCACTTTAGAGAAAGAATAAGGAATCCCAAAATATAAGATAAAGGAATGTTTATATTCTGGTCAGCATCTGAAAGAAAGATACAGAAAAAAAGGCAAAGTCGGGCCTTTCTAACTCTAAAAGTTTGTTGAACACAAGGAATCTTCTGAAACTGAAAGAAGCCTGTAGAGCCTATGCCAGGAGGTGGGTGGGAAGGAAAAATACAGAATCTCATTACAGGAATGAATATTCCATCCATCTCCTTAGCCTACATAGCACTGCCTTCTGGGAAGTGATCTCTCTTTCCTGGGAGGTGGTCTCTTCTTACTGGGGTGGTCTCTTCTCCTGGGGGTGATCCCTTCTTCTGGGGTGGCCCCTTCTTCCTGGGTGTAGTCCCTTCTTCCTGGGATCGTCCCTTCCTGGGGTGGTTCCTTCTCCTGGGGGTGGTCCCTTCTTTCTGGAGTGGTCCCTTCTTCCTGGGGTGGTTCCTCCTCCTGGTGGTTGCTGCTTTTCCTGAGGTGGTTCCTTATTTCTGGGGTGGTCCTTTCTTCCTGGGGGTGGTCCCTTCTTTCTGGGGTGGTCCTTTAGTCAGGTATTTGACCCATTGAATAGCAACTTTAGGTCTCCATCAAAGAAAGAGTTTATTCTCTTGACCAAAAGGAGTTTTTTTCATTATTACTCTAACAGAAGCAGTCTTTGTCCTGCACTCTGACTGCCTTAAAAAGCCAGGTGCAGCCTCAATAAAATAATTAAAAGAGTCATATTGATAGTGAAAATCAGTAAAAGGAGATTTATTCAATGTGGCCATATTAGAAAGAGGGAGAAAGAGACCCAGAGCTCCCCCCAACCCCAAGTTAATCTTCAGTGTCCTGACATGAGGACTAATGTGTGTGGTTTTTTTTTTTTGTGTGTGTGTGTGTGTGTGTGTGTTTGATTGAGTGGTGGACAAGGACAACCTGAACTTACTGTTTAGTGTGAGTTTTGACACATACAAGAAGAAATATGTTTCACACGAGAGTTCAAAGGGATGCTGACGCCAATAGTGAGGCTTGGACTGAACTCGAGGGCATAGTTGAAAATATGTCTTACTGTGAATAGATGCTTGTTTCAGTATAGCTCTGGGATTTCCTACACACAGATCCATAGGATGCTGTGTATGACAGGAATGAATATGAGCTGAACGTGGTAGATTACGAAACGCTTCTGTAGAGAGAGACAGAAGGGAGGGAGAAAGAGAGGCTTGTCCTACCTTAGGTGGAATCACAGTTATTCATGTTGGGAGAATTTCATCACTCACACTTGTGAACTGGTCAAAATGTCAAGAAGGGAAGGTAGAATTCATTCTCTTATAGGGGCAGAAATGACCTCTGTGATCCGCAAGGGAGGCTGAGAAATGCAATCTTTCCGGAGGAAACTAGCAGACCTCATGATATCTGAGGGAAATTATTGGAAGAAAGTGGATGCCAAAGATTTCTGGGCTGAAAGCTCAACTGGATTAAACATCGCTTCTTTGAGAAAAGGCTGTCTTTAGAGATCTTAAAGAGCAGCCAGGTATGGTGTTTCATACCTTTAATCCCAGCACTAGGAAGGCAGAGGTAGGTGGGTTTCTGTGAGTTTAAGGCCGGCCTGGTCTATTCAGTGAGTTACAGGACAGCCAGATCTAGGTAGAGAAACCCTCTAATCTTAATCCCAAGGATGGGAGGAGAAAGGCCACTGACCCATGATCATCATGGCCAGATTAACTAAAACAAACAATTAATTAAAGCAAGGTTTTTATACCTGTACACAGGCTGCCTTCCCCTAAGGCAGGATTCAAGAGGTCAGCCTTAGGCATGCAGAAGTCAAGATTTTTAGAATTCGGGTTAGGGGATTTTCAAATGGGAGATGTGATGGACAAAATAGGCAGGAATAGAGAAAAACCGAGGTGATTAAACCAATTTCATCATAACAAGGCAGTTGTTACAATCTTTTAAAACATGGGTAGGGTTGTAAGATGATAATTGAAACATTTGAAACAAAGACATGATGGCAATGTGGTCTTAATGCAATCATAAAAAGGTAACAGAGGACAGGACCATTCATAGTTAAGGTTCCATGTGGAGCACTTGCCTCATCCTTGAGAAACAGAGCAAAAGTTAAATTCCTCACCTGGATCTGGCTTGATGCCCTTGTTGAAAAGGCAGGAAATGAATTTTCCTAAGCAAAGCAGGAGATAAAACATTTGCCTTAGGGACTGTATAACAAGGAAATATAAAGTCTGTCACAGTGGGCTACAACCACAGAGATGGTAAAGCACAAGGCATTAAAACCTGTCACACTGGTGACTAACTCAGGACACCAAATACGTCCCAATCTTAAGATTGTAAATGCTGTTCTAATTGGGCGACCCCTAGCTAAACTCTTGAGTCAATGTGCACTTCTGCTTTTGTGATATTTGTGACCATTTTGTCTGATCTGATTGGTTGACCTTTGGTTGAATCCAGTCCCTCTCTATTCCCTGTATATTGTCTATATATCTCAAAATCAAGGCCACACGCTTCTCCTATTCTAGTGGGGAGTGAGAAGGCCTGGCTCCTCATGATAAAGATTTTTTACTATGATAAAGATGTTTTTATATTTGTAGCACTACTCCTCTAAAGGTTCTTTAATCTAAAATTGGGAAATAACACATAGGTTTAATCATAAACTAGAACAAACCTAGTTTGTCTTTTCTATAGATGGCTTTTAAGCCTAAGATGGAGGCAAGCTGGTTCATCACCTGTCTTAAGGGAGAAAAATAAAGAGAAATCATGAACTTCGGTGACCTCAAATCTCAGTAAGGGAATCACATGTGAAATCTTTTAAATAAAAAATGTCGCTGCTTCTTGTAGGCATGCCACATCAACCAAAGTGAAGAACCAGCCTGTCTCCATCTTAGGCTAAAAAGCCATCGAATAGTAAAGACAAACCAGGTTCACTCCTGTTTATGATTAAACCACTACTTCTCAAAGATTAAGCTATGCCCCCACCTTAGTTAAATTCTGTACTGCCTGTTCCAGGAAATGGCAACCATGCCTTGTTTCGGGAGGTCATGACTCCACTTATTTGATAAATGCCCCTATCCTTCTATTTCAGTTTCATTTCAATTCTCTATATTCTCTTTCTATTTCATTTCCTTGCCAATCCTTAACAACCAGTCCTCTTCCCCTGGGAACAGCTATACAGCCAATAACTCTTTATTTTTCCCTAATAAAAGGTGAATGGAATGGTATCTGCTCTGGACAACCCAAGATGAAGTTCTCACCACAGAGGAGAATTATTTGCTCCAGAGAGACCAACAGCAGGGATTTAAGATAGAGGATGAGGGAGAAGGGGAAGGGAACAAAAGAGAAGAGGAAGGGGTATTTGTTCTGGAGGGACAAAGGACTCCCTCTGTTAGAGGGGAGACCCTGTGTTAAGGTGTGGTCTTTAATTTTGGTTGGGCATGGTAGTCAGCCTCTGGAGATAGAAGTGACCAATAAAGAAGTAGACCTTGGAGGCTAGCTTTAGGAATGCAATTAACAGTTTTAGGAAGGAAGAAAAAATGGGGAAGAAGTTTTGGGTCCAGGGGGTCGCACAAAGATGTAGACAGACCTCTGAAGTCTAGTAAACCAGAAGCAAACTTTATTCCAGGAAAAAATTTAAAAAAAAATCTCCATGGGGCACAAAAACATACCAGCTAGCTGAGACCACGGCCAGAGATGGACTTGTAAGGCTGTGGCAAAGGATGGTTTCTGAGCTTCCACTTTTTATAGCAAGAAGCCACAAGCATTAAGCAATAACAAAGGAATTTTTACAATCTCAAGGTAAAACTGAGATACAAATTGACTCTTTTACAATGCCCATTAACAGAGTTTTTTTAGTTAAACTAGTGTTTGTATTTTAGGTGTTTGTCTTTCCCTGGTACTGCTTGATGGTGTTTACCGAAGCTCTGTACTCCCCCAATGCTGCCAGTTTCACATAGCAGGAACAATACATACCTGAAAAGTCACGTACACCTTACCCTCTAAAGGTTAACTCAGCTCATATCTGTTGTTGATCATGGGTGGCCAGGGTGTTAACTTCGGGCTAACTCTCAGTTTACAGAGCTGACCCTCAGTTTGCAGAGGGATGCTTTGGTCTTGTAAACAGAGCAGTCAGTTGTAAAGTAGAGTAACACATGTTAACAGTTAATCTTTAAGATGCTGAGAAAGCTGCTGGCAACCTGCTCTCATTCTCTTAGGCTTACAACGTTGTATTTCTTTATTTATACATTCTTATTTCTGGAATCTACTTTTCAATATTCTTATTCTTAGACTCTTCAGAAGGACAAAGCCTGCCAGAACCATGTTTGCCATGCCTGGGCCACCTAGAGACTCCTCAAAAGGGACCTCAAAAGGCCAATAAGGGTCACTCTCTAAACTCCTGACTTCGGGGTAGACAGCCAGCTGGCCTGTCCTGGGTCACCTCTAAAAGAAAGCTTGCTTTAATTAGATAATCATGGATTTCATCTTTCTCCTTGCAATTTTCAGGTACGATATTAATATTTGATCACACACAATTTTTTGTATTCTTTGCTTTCATCTTAAAAAATATTTTTTGATTCATGTTTTCCTAGTTTAAGAAGTTGGATCTGACAGGTAACCATAAAAACTATGTATTATATATATATATATATATATATATATAGCAATGATGGTTTACTATATGGATATATTGCCTAATGGTTAAATACATCTGATTCATTGCCTCACATACTATTCTTGTAGGGAATGACAGGCCCACAAGAAACCCTGCACAAATGGCTATCTGCGATACCTATTAATACACCACATGTATGCAGGCCTCCAGGTTCCCCAATATCACAACCTCCTGTGGCTCTTCTCAGTTTTTCTCACCCCACCCCACCCTAAACTTCTCCAACTCATGGGCTTCCATGCCCACTTCATCCTCCTTCTCATTCCTATATGACTCTAAAAGTTAAGCCATGTGATCACTGGGTCCTTTTATTTATGTCTTCCTGTCTTGGTCCTCCTCGCTTGCCCCTTCCACCTTCGTGACCCAGTTCAGTATGATGGCCATGTTTAGTCTACTAGCTTTTCTCCCTGCTCTAGACTCTTCTAGATGCTTCTGGTTGTTCTTTTCCTCAGACCTACCAAAAAAAAAGCAAAAAACTTCTTCCCAATCCCCCCAATTATAACTTAGAGTAGTCATGTCCTCAGTTTATACAGTAAGAACATTTAAAATCATCATAGAAATGTTTACCTTCAAAGCAACCTAAAAATAAACAGAAACACTTCATCCAGACCTCTTAAACCTTGTGACCTTGTCAATTGAGGTATGTGATGAACTGGTCTCTTAGTTTCCAGCCCTGGAAACAACCCTCATACTCTTGGCTTCTACACACCTAATATAAAAAGCACTTGTGAGTGAGGTCACGAGGAAATGCTAGGTTAATTTCCACTAACATGATGTCCTCTGCATTCATCCATATTGTTGTAACCAACACGATTTACTTTCCTTTTGAAGACTGGGTAGTACTGTGTATACATAGAGCACACTCAAAACTATGAGAATGAAATGCTGCGATAGACTAGACTTCTGCCGGGCCCGTGTCTGCAACACTCCTGCACCTCTCACAGATGGGCAGACACCTGCTGAGTACCTGAGCCTTTATCTAACAGACGTCCATGTGCAGGGTTTCTCACCTGGAGGAAATGAACTTACATCAAAGAGGTATTGTTGGCCACACTTCCTGCTCTCCATCCCTCGATCTGCCTCCTACCTGGAAATTAGACAGCCTGGCTGCAGGTTCCTACCGTGAAAATACTCCCTCCTTAGAGAGCTATAAAAATAATCTCCCCCTTCCCACAAATTGGCCTCTGATTCCTCCCTTCAGAAACACCCCCATGCTGTGTTTCTCCATCACAGGGACCTGTAATCTTCAGAGCCCTCATCATGCTATGCTCAGTCAGTATATCACACTAAGAACTCTTTGGTTTTTTTTTTTTTTGTTTTTTTGGTTTCTCGAGACAGGGTTTCTCTGTGGCTTTGGAGCCTGTCCTGGAATTAGCTCTTGTAGACTAGGCTGGTCTCGAACTCACAGAGATTCTCCTGCCTCTGCCTCCCAAGTGCTGGGATTAAAGGTGTGCGCCACCACCACCAGGCAAGAACTCTTCTAAAAATCTTCTTATCCTCAACAATCCTTCTCAGTGTCCTCTCTTGAGCCCTCATCTGAGTCTTTAGGCACACACCAGCTTTTCTTTACTCCTGTGTAGGGCATTGAGACTGACAGATTATGTGGCCTGTGTGGCTAAAGTTGAAATAAACGTGGGGTTTAATATAGTTGTTTTCTCTCATCTCAGGAAGGATGCAGAAAGCTCACAGTCACACAAAACTTCCAAGGAGACAGAGGCCTGCAGGTTCTTTATTTTCATAAATTCAAAGAATGAATAGATACACAGTAAAGGAATCAGTATTATAGATTGGTAGATAGGAGTTTTAAGAGAAGGCAGACTCCAGTGCAGCTGGAGCAGGTCCTGGGGAATGAGTGCCATTGGAGTTAGTAAGGCTTTACTGGATGGCGACAGGGAGGCAGGAACAGTCAGCCCCATTCCCACTCTCAGTGTCTATATAAACCTGTGTATCAGTTTTGTCTTTATGGGTTGATCCCAGGAAAGGGTATTCCTTTAGAAGAAGAAAAGGGTGAACCAGACACCCCTCCCCCACTTCCTGGCCTGATCTCTGCATAGGGCAGAACCTAAGATACTTTGTTTTGGGTTAAATTCTTCTGGCATCTCTGGTCTTTGACAGGGCCAAGGATATTTACCACTTTTCCCCAGGATGGGTACTATTAATTTTTTGTGTCCTCTACCCTAAACTTCATGGGCCTGCCCTGTCATCTGGGTATCCTGTCCCTCTAACAGACAAGGCCTGCCCAATCTCAGTCCCTTTCTGCCCACTGAGGCAAGACCACTTCCTCCAGCCACTTTCTCTTTCTCTTTCTCTCTCTCTCTCTCTCTGTCTCTCTCTGCCTGCTGTTCTTTGGAAGAGGCATTTCTGACTATCTCTCCCTTCCTGTCTTCTCTCGCCTCTTACATCTCTATGTCCCTCTATTTCTCTTTCTCCCCCTTTCTCTCTCTTCCCCTATTCCCCCCATACCCTTACACCCTCCTAACGCCCAAAAATAAATTCTCCATACTGAAACTTTCTCTGCATGGTGTATCTATCTGTCCCTTGCCTGCTGCGGTCCCCATTTGCCATGGGAGCTGCCAGGGTCACCTGTGCCATAAATCACAAGACTGTTCTCATCAGCAGGATCCTCTGGGGACTTCTTGTAAGAGTTTCAGAGCCCTGGGGGTTCTGAAGGGCACCTATGTTGGCACCTACTTTTGAATTGGAGGTTTGTTAGGGTAGACACTAACACATGGAGAGACAGGATGGACTAGGCAAAGCAAGGGTCTATTCAAAGAGACTTTAGAGAGAAGCAGAAGTCTCAGGACATGTGGTTGACAACACTATGCACCAGCAGTCAGGTTGTCCTCTGGCTCCTGAGCGGCAGTAGTAGGGACTAAGTTTCAGCCTCTTATTTATTGTGTGTCTAGCATAATAGATGAGCCACTTTAAGTTCCTGATCACTTAGGAAAAACCTCCTTTGCGGACATGAGAAATAGAGTCACAGGCAAACTGTATTTGTAGGGTGAGTGTCTTTTCTCTATAGTAGTGGGACAGGGGAGAGAAGTGAGTGTGGCCTGGAATAGCCCAACCTACCATTGTATTTTTAAGTGTTTGAGGCCCCCATTATTTTCATACTGTCTGAATTATTGGCTTTTCCGTCAACAGTGAGCCTGAATTCTCTGTTTTGAACATTCTTGGTAACACCTCCTGTGTCTCTTCTTCATGATAATCATACTTGGGGGCCTGAGCTGGTTTCTTGCAGTAATGTGTCTGGTCTTTCCATTCACACTGGGGACGTTTGCGACCCTGTACTTTGTACCACATGTCTGTATGCTGTTGTGACAGGGTTCTCAGGACATGTGTCTATTTCTAATGGGAAACGTTCTCCTTAGCACTGAGGTAGTCTAGCGTTTTATGTGTTGGGAGCACCAATCCCATCACAGATTTGTGCTTCATAAGGATTTTCTCATATCACATAGATCTTCTCTTTAGTCTGTTGACTATGTCCTCTTTGGGGCAGGAACATCTTACCTTCTTAACATTCCACCAGTCTGCTTTTCTTTTCATTGTTGCCACTGCTTTTTCCATCAAAGTAAATGAATAAATACACAAAATTAAAAACTCAGCTCCAAGAGCTAACACGGCTCAGTTGATCTCAACCATGGCCAGAGAAGCTTTCTCTAACAGTGGAAGGAAACCAGCCTTCTCATCCTGAAGGAGTTCCTGCAACACTGCAGTCCCAGCCGACATCTCCTATGGTTTGTAGTCACAGTCAAAGACTGTATGTTTCACACCTATCTTATCGTCTCAGCTAACCAATGCTTCTGTTTGTCCTATTAATATTGGACCATGAACGCCAAAGTGGTTAATGAGTTGATGATAGGGATGGTGTCTGGCAAAGAAGGTGCAGAAGCCAAAAGGTCACAGTTTCAGCAGCGTCTGGGGCAGGGTTACCTCAGCTGTTCCTCCCTCAGATGACACTGGCCTAGAGCCTGCAGAACAGGTAAGAGTCACAGTGAGCTGGCTATATCACTTCAGCAGCAAAACTCACTCCCTCATCAATAGAGAATAGAGCGTGGCCCCACTGGATGGAAACTAGTCATCTTGTGCCAACTTCCTGATCCCAGGGCAAGGCCTCAACAAAATCTCCGTGGTGACAGCTACTCAGATATGTGCTAGCCTTTGGTCACTGTGCGGAAGCTGGCAGACCCTGCTGCAGAGACACCCTTCTAGGTCAAAGAAGAATACTCAACGTACTTGGGGTAATATCAGGGACAGCCACTCCTAGAAGTGTATCTCACACACATTTGTCTTTAGATTGGTCTCACGAGCCCCCCTGAGAGGTTTCTATTGTCTCCTCATCTCAGAACAGAACCAATATTCTACAATGTCCCTGTTAAAAACACTTCTTGGGGACAGGATAACCACCCTCCTGTCAGCTTTCCACCTGGGAACAGTCCTTGGAGGAACTCACTGCCTGTTCTCCAGGAGACTGGCAAAGTACTCTCCTCTCATACACCTTGGGTTCCCCAGAGCACTCTCCTCAGGGAGGACCACTGCTCTGCCAGGTTTATTTGTACATTTCCCCATGTTATGAGTGACCTGTCTCAGGCGCTTCACAGATAGACCTCATAGCTCTCCACCATTGATGGGCTCTTCTTCCTCAACCACATCAGATTGTTTGGCAACAGTCCTTTTGAGTTGAACTTTCCTTATTCCTCACTTGCCTGTCCTGTGTCCGGAGCAATCCTGTCTCTCTAGGCCATGAAGGGAAACATTAGAGAGCCGTGCCTCCTTTGAATGAAGTCACCTGCCATCTCCAGCAGAGGTGAATAATCTTTTTCCTTTAGCATCACCACCTACTGCTCTGCCTCTCAGCTCCCCACCTGCAAAGTGCAGATAAGACCTGACCCCACTCTTAGGCCAGTGTGACGATCACACCTATGGTGATGGCTCAGAGTGTAATCACTGTCTGCCCTCAGCTCTCCTCTGAGAGACCAGGCAACTCTTCCTGTAGCATGTTGTTGCAGAAGGTTGGCCATTTGTTTGTGCCGGCTGCTCAGTCATGAAATAGTCACTCAGAAAACCACATTATTTGCAATAGTCTTTGGCCAATATCTTAAGCCTTTTTCGGGCTAAAGTAATATCTAAACTAACTCATCTCTATTATTCCATATGTCACCGTGTGGCTATGGCTTACCACCTAAAGTTCCCAGCATCTGTCTCAGATCACAGATCCATGACTTCTCCTAACTCTGCCTTCCTCCTCCCATGCTATAGGCCAAGTCAGCTTTCTGCTTGCCTTGCCCATTCCAACATGGCAGAGCTGATTACTGCTTCTGAGAGCCACACACACTGCCTCACTTCCAGGCACACAGCTGTCCACATTGCCATCAATGAAGCCACAGTATGCTGCTCACAAATCCCATCCAAATATTCGGTTTCCTGAAAGAGCCAGAGGTCGCACTGCAGCATGAACCAGAAGACCAGCATTTCAAAATGCACAGCTTTTCTGCAATTGCTAAGTCAGGAAAACCTCTCTTAAAGGAGCTGTGGCAGGGCACCAGAAAACAGCAAGAAGCTGTGTTAAACTCTGTATTTTGTGTCTGGAATTTAGCTGTCTCGGGTTTTTAAGTGGATTTAGTATGCCACATTGGCACCAATATGTTGAAGGAGGTCGCTGCTTGTTGGTTCCTGGCCGCCCAGCTAGCTTAGACCCAAAATAATCACACAGAAACTGTATTAATTAAGTCACTACTTGACACATTAGCTCTAGCTTCTTATTGGCTAATTCATACATATTAATTTAACCCATCTCTATTCCTAATCCCACTGTTAGGTCAGTATGAGGATCACACCTTCTGGAGATAGCTCACAGATTTATCACTGGCTGCCCTCTGCTCTCCTCTGAGAGACCAGGCAGAACTTCAGGTAAAATGTTTGCTTCCCAACAACGTCCTGGAATGTTCCATGGGTCAGATGCAGGTTGTTCTCTAAATGACAGCCCAGCAGCAGAGGACCAGCTCTGCAGTAATGACAGTCCCCTCCAGATATGCTATGATGTCACCCTGTCACCTGAAAGTCTCAGGCAGCAGAGAAGGCTCTAACTAATGGAAGCCCCAAAGACCCTGTCCTGGGATAGGATCTCTTATGTTACCTGTACCATGAGTCTGGAGCAAACTCAACAGGAAGAGGGGAGGGCTGAGCTCTGCCAGGCTCACAGGTCTTCAGAGCCTGCTGAGGGCCAGGGTGACAACTGCAGATATTAATGCTGCCTATGACTCCAACCTGGGGCTCTACCAGATGACCACCTGGAGGATGTGGTGAAAGCACAAGAGAAAGCAGACTGACAGAAGCCCTTCCCACTCAGAGTGAATAGCAAAAACAGTCGACCACCTGACTGAGCCCATTCTTTAGGCTTTAAGAAGATAGTAATGAGATCCTGAGGGAAATGCACATGGCATAGGGAACAAGTCCAACAAAAAAGGCGGGGCTTCCAGCAAGAGCAAATACAGGCAGGTCAAGGGGTTCAGTGATGACAGGTTTATATGGGAGTAACATCCCCACCCAACACCTGCCATCCAGACTGTCACCGTTCCCTGACAACTGGTGTTGAGTACACAGATAAGGACTCTATGATACATGATCTTCTCACATTCTTCCTTCTGGTCACTTTTGTATTGGGTACCTCAGAGGGGTACTTGAACAGCTGGTCAACTGCTTAGGAGACTCACCCCTGGGTCCTGCCTGATCTCCTCCACTCCTGGCTATCATCAGTCACACAGTGTGAAAGTGAGGGGTTATAGGAGGTTTTCCTACCCTTGGAAGCTCATCTGCCTCATGCCCCATGGGACCTGCAGGTACATATCACCAGACATGGTGTTATTCTACACCTGGGCATCCACGGCTGCCATCAAGCAGGATGAAATGCAGACTCAGGCCCTAGAGCAGAGCCTCCCGACTGCTGTACTATGCTGTAGCCTCGACTCCTGCTCTTGTTCTCTGTCTTCTTCTCTCTAGTCACCTACATCAAAGGTCCCTTCTGCTCGTTTGATGAAAAAGGCTGGGATGCATTAGAGGCAGCAGAGGGGACCACCAGGCCTTTAGAGCACAGAGGAGCTCGTATGAAAATGGCACGAGCATAGCCAGAGAACCAAAGATGACCTTCTTGGGTTAGTTTGGCTTGACCCTTCCAGTAACAATCTAGATGCCTTGAAGAATAGAGATTTGTTTCTGGAAGGTTCATGTCTGCCTCCTGGCTGTGATATTGGTCCTTCCTGCCTGGGGATGATGCTGAGCTAGCTGGGAGGTTAGCCCCAGTGCATGGTGTTAAGAGTTCACAGAGCACTTGACTCCTTGGTGTCACATCCACTGAGGGAATCAGAGCAAAACTCTCAAGCAGGAACCTAGAGGCAGGAACTAAGTAGAAGAGCATCACTTGGTGACTTTCTCTTTGAGGCTTGCTCACCCTGCTCCTTATATCACACATGATCACCTGCCCAGGGGCGGCACTGTGCTCAGTTAGCTGGGCCCTCCCGCATCAATCATTATTCAAGAAAATGATCCCACAGACTTTCCTACAGGCTAATATGATGGAGACAGTTCCCCACGGAAATTTCCCTTTCTCCAGGGATGTCTAGGTTTGTGTCAAATTAACAAAAAAAACCAACCAGCACATTTGGTTTCACTCTTTTTATTCAGATTATGAAAGAGCAATGAAGAGTGAGATCTGAGGGTTACAAGCTGAAGTAAACCCTTTACTCCACAAGTTGTTAGAAACCCTGACTATGACAGAGACCACACTTACACTAATGCCGAAAAGTGCTTCTCTTGGTCTAGAGATGTGTCTCAGTGGCGCCATACTTCCTAGTAAGCATGAATTCTGGGGTTCTCTCCAGCATCACACACATACATGTATAGATGTGGACAAATATTTTTTTTTTCTAGTAGTTTCACAAATTTCTTTCCAATATGAATATATTTCCTTTTCTTCCTTTTTTGCCTTTATTTGTTCTTTTTTTTTCCAGTGTTAAATTTATTTAGTTACTGATTTGGTTTCCCCAATTTTTCTGACTAGGACTTCTCATCCTATATATGCAGGAGAAGAGGGAAAATGCTGAAATAGCCATCTCTATGTAGCTCATGATGTTACAAAGTGGACACAGGTTTTCACATAAAGGACAGAGGTATAGTCACCAGGTTTTATTTGTTCCGTGTTTTGGAAGTAGCCATCCAGGCATGCCAATGGGTCCATGTGCATAGGGGTGTGAGATTGCCAGATCATAGAAGATCAAAGCAAGAATTTCAGCGGGAGCAGACAAATGAGAAATGATGAAACGAATTTGACGGTAGGGTGCCCGTTGTTTGAAACAGGTGAGCTGCATGTGGTTTTGATCTGTAAGCTACCGAGGACGGTCATATCCAGCCCGCAAGAGTTTTCAGTTGCACATCCCTTCCCATACATCACTAAATTTGAACTTCCCACACCTAAAAGAAATATCCAGGAGTTAGCAGGATCCTTGTTCTCCTCTTATTTCTCCTTATCACCCAGATCCCCTGGGGAAAGAAATGTGCCCAAAAATGATCTTAAATTAGGAACCTCTGTTCTGGATGATAAACACGAGAAAAGCTCCCTTCATCATCGGTGAGCCCTAGGTTACGGCTCAGGTAAGAGCAGCAGGGGGCAGCACGCCTTCTTTACAAGAGATGAACTTAATATATGCAGGAAGGACACCACCTGAATGACCTCACATGTTTGGCTGAATTCTAAATTGTATCTGTGCTCCATCCTAACTTAGCTATGGAAAGTAGCTAAATAGTGGGAGATGCCATAGCTCCCCTTCTCTCAAGACCTCTGAGTTCCATGGAGGACTGATACCGTGGGAGCATATGTCTCATTGGATGGCTTCACTTCACCCCTGTATCCTGTGGGACATCCCGTTATCCTCACTCATCTCAACTTATCTGGACAAAGGTTCTTTCCCCTACTTACATAGTCTCTTCAACTGCCAACAAATGGCTCACTCCAGACCTTGGAGTGATAACCAAATGCTTGGTCTCATATTGCCCTTTGCTCTGTGTGGAAAACACCTTCTAAGATGATCCCCTCCCTCAACTCACTCCAACTACTGGCAGAGTGGCCTTCTGTAAGACCCACTCATGTTGTATCAGGACTGGCCTGTAGGGTCAGCAAGATACAAGTGGCTAAGAGGGATGAGATAAGACTCTTGAGAGGGGTCTAAAGCATTGAGTGATAAGAAAGGACAGGATACAGGTAATGGACACAAGAGACATGACAGGATATGCATCAGATTGCTTTTCTAGTTTTGATTCTGTCCTGGATTTGTTGTTGGTGCTGTTTTCATTTGTTTGCTTGGTGTGTGTGTGTGTGTGTGTGTGTGTGTGTGTGTGTGTGTGTATGTGTGTGCATGTGCATATGATGGATAAGACTAATATCTTATCTAATATTATAAGATAATATATAATATATATAATAATATAACTAATATTATAAGATAATCTTCTGAGATTAGACTATTAAAATCTACAGCTCCCCTTATCAGTCTGTGCCTCTCTGTCTCATCATTAGCTTGGAGAGAAGCCAATTGATATGCCACGAGACCACTGCATGAAGAGGAATTGTCACCACCAAAATTATGAATGAAATAGAAAGCAGATTGGAGGACTACAGCCTGCTGACAAGTTACACAGTCCTGGGAGACACTCTGAGCCAAAACCAGTGACAGTCAGGTTCTAGGCAGACCTGCAGAACCTGGACTGCAATGAACATTAACTAATTTCAGCTGCTCAGCTCAGGCTCATAGAACTAAATGCTGGGTTCACTATACCCTTGAAGAACAGCCAAATCTTAAACAAACAATAAGAAAAAGTAAGCAAGGGTATGTACATAAAAATGTTTGAAGAAATACTCATACCTGTGCCGGTAACCTCAATGCACTTTTTCTCTTCCCCTGTGCACTTTAGGGTCGTAACTGAGGAGCATGACTTTGCTTTCTCATTGTAGCAGGCAGTGCATTCAACACCATTGGGTGTGGAAGATGGTGCAGGCACTGAACGGAGAGAGAAAAGTTTTCATCTTGGGGAATAGGCAGAAGAAATAGCTGAGAACATATCTATCCATTACTCATCTAATATAGCTTTCCCCCCATGATTCTATCAAAAAGCATTGCAGCCAGAATGAACTGGAAGGAAGCACAGGAGAAAGATGAACTGAAAGGAGGCCCAGGAGAGAGATGAGCAGAAGGAGGCCCAGGAGAGAGGCCCTGCTGTGTGAGTGCAGGGAAGGATCTCTCAGGAATCCTGTGCTGTCCTCACCTTCATCAGTTACTCTCTTCTCTGCCCTGAAAAAAAAAGGAGTTCTAGATAATGAGATAAGATATCATCTGTTTTCTAAAAAGTTTCTGATCATTGGTTGAGGAATGAGCTAGGTGTGGTCATGCACACTGTACTTCCAGCTACTCCTTTGCAGGCTGAAGTGGGAGGTTTACTTGATCTCAGTAATACAATACCAGTCTGGGTACATGCAAGGCTACATCTCAACAATACAAATCCAGGATGAGGAATAAAAAAGGTGAGGAAAGTCTGTCAACTGGAGGAGCAGAGCAAAGCATTTAAACCTACTGAGTCACTGAAGCTACTTAGAGAATAGACCCAGGACTGATTACTGCTGCCCAGCTGTCACCCAGCCTGTGTATACGACTGTGTGCACACATGCCCAAGAGAGGGGCTTGTATCCAACCCAGACCCTTTACAAAGGAAAGCTTCAAGCAAAAAGGGAAGGCAAGTGTCACGGCTGCAGCCCACCAGCAGAGAGATGCACCCATGGAAAGGCAGAGGAGCCCTGAGCAGGTGGTGGGGCACAGGCCGGAGCTGTACTCACGTGTTAAGTCACCCTGGTTGCACTTCTCAGTTGTGCAGCAGCTGTTTGTATATGTAAATGTCCTTTCAGCCCCCAAGGTTGCCGAGATTGTCAGGCTACTGCATGTGTTTGAGTCCGCAATACATCCTTTTTGTTTAACTGTTCTATCTGTCATGGGCACTGTAGAAAATTGAGCCACCAAGTAAATTTTCCTCCTGAGCTAGTAGTAAAGAACCTGTCCCTTCATGCCCTCTGCCTTGAGAACTGCACCTCTCTAAGAGTCCCTCCATCCGCAATGGTCTGTTTCAGAGAACGAACCAACAGAGGGACCATTTGCTACAAAGGGATTGACTTGTGGTAGGGTACTTGTTTAGAATGTATGATGTTCTGAGTTTGATCCCCGATAGTGTGAAAGTAAGAAGGCAGTCACACCCGAATGGTCCTCATTCTGTAGAACCCAGGTCCTACAACAAGCACATGCTCCATCTCCACCACCTCCCAGAACCCCAGGCCCCCAGTCTCATCCTGGAAAGGAAGCAAGGATAAACTGGAGGACACTCAAGGTGTGAGGAATAGCTTACATGGTGTGTCAAATTTCTCTATTTGATTGAAGCAGCCTTTAGTGGTTGTACAAACATCTGCATTCTCAACACATGATTCACTTTCACATGAAAATACAACACACTGGTAACTCTCTGCAAGGAAGAAATATACATCATTTAAAAGGTAACCACAGAGCCATGTAGTTAACATTTCCTAGGAGCCAAGAAGCCATGAGGAGCTAGACAGAACACTGAAGTCTCATGTGGTTGGTTACTTCCCCCAAGGCTCTTGACTGCTCACCTCACCTCTCCCTTCTTGAGGAGAAAAGAATGCCATGTTTAGTCTTACCCACAGAGCTGACAGCTAAGCTGGTAAAGACAAAGACTGCGAGGAGGCTCTTCAGGCTGGAGGACCAAGCCATGGTGACTCCTGTGAACACTAAATGAGATACAAATGAGGACAATAGGGTCAAAGCTATGGGCTCAGACCTGTAATCCAGCAACTGGCACACCTGACTGTGTTATTTATCTATATGTTCATTCATTCAATCATTCTTTTGTTCATTCACTCATTCTTTCTGAAAGCCAAAATTTATCAAACACTGGTTTCATGCTAGATGTGACCATTTGGAAGGATGCAAAACTGTAAAACATTTCATATCCTTTATCAAGGCATAGGGTGGGAAAGGGGCTTCATTCCCAGGCAAGGAATTTTACCCAAGAAGGATTCTTCTTGCATTGGTTTGAAGGGCACTAGATCTCCCTCCACAGTTGACATGGTGGAGCCAAGAATGGCTCTTCTAGGGAGCAGGTGCAGGCTCTCTATGTGGTAGAAAGTTCTGCTAAGGGCATGGATTTACCACTTCCAAAGTCACCTTTCCCCTAACAGCTTGCCTCCATCACCAGGTATCACAGCCCACACTGCAAATGCTCACCAAGTAGTAGTCCTGCTGTTCTGAAAGGACTGCCTTGAGATGGAGAGGAAGGCCAGTGATCTCACCAGAGAGACGAAGAAAGGAACACTTTCTTTGCCCTCAATATCACTGGCTTTTATAAGGCAGAGGACCATTGCCTGGCAATTAAGGCACAGTAAATATTATCTTGGCATGAAACCAAGAGTACTAAACTTCCTGATCTTCTAGAAAGAGAAAGAGATAACGTGAGAACAGCTCTTCTTGGACTTCCAGTTGGAAAGGGATGGAGGAGGGGAGTAAGGAAGTATAAAGGCTCTGTGCCCAAGGTGAGCTACAGAAAAGTTTGGAACACTCGAAAGTTAAAGTGAATAGGAGTCTGGCCCACAGCATGTAGCAACCATCTTCCACCTTTCCTTGGGACAAATTCCTAGTATTCCCTCTTCCAATCCTTCATTTCTTCCTAGGGTCAGACCCTGGGATCCGTTTAGTTCTCTGCCTACAAGGAACTGAGTGGGTTCCTCTGCAATTTCACCTTTCCCATCTATGTTTATGCCAGCCTCTGGTTAGAGCATCGCTCACCAGCCTTCTTATTTGCAATGGAGAGAAAGGCTAAGCAAGAGGGATCACTCTTCCTCTAGCCTCCTCCAATCACCCAGACCTTGGGCATGTTCTTTCAAACTTCAGGTGCCAAGGAGAGGGAAAAGCCTCCTTGGGGATCCAGTATGCAGAGTGTTGAATAAGGTGTGGGTTACAGAGAAAGAACGGGGATGTGTACGTGCCTCAGAGGCTGGAGTGTGGAAGGGATGAGGAAGGACACATGACAATCACAGAGATGAAGAAATAAAGAAAGACACCTCAGTGGTCACAGAGATTAGCAGACACTTTCATTGAATTTCTACACAGGCCTGAAATGGTGTGTGTGTGTATGTATGTGTCTGTGTGTCTGTGTGTGTGTGGTGTTACTAGTGTTCAAAGTAAGTTGACCAAACATTTCAGGGGTCACAGAGACGTGAGATGGGAGAGACTTGCTAAGCTCTCAAGGCATGCTGAATGAAGATCATGGATCCCTAGTGATGAAGCCTACCTTACTTCCTGGTTAGAGAGTGAACCATTGCTCAAGATTATGAGATGGCAGCCAAGACATGCTGTGCATTCTCCCCACACCCCAAATATAATTCAGGCCTTTTCAAATAGTTTGAATCTTGCCTTCCTAAGAAGGACTCCAGTACCCATGCCTCATGGCATTTCATAATGTGTCCCCTGCCCCGACACAGTCCCATCCTATCACACCCTCACGTCCCCTCCCAGGGGCAAAGTCAAAGCTAAAGACTGTATTTTATGGTTCCTGATTGATTCAGCTTAATAAACCCCACTTTATGGAAACAGTGCGTTCCTAATTAGCTGAGGAGAATGGAGATAAGGATGGCTACTGCAAATAGGTTATGAGCCAAGAGGCCAGACTTCCAAGTTATGGCCACGACTGTGTTACACGCTGGTCTGGATACTGCTAAACAGAGCAGCCGCAAACTCAGGCCACTGCCGTTCATCCACAGAGAACGGAGCATGGCCTCTACCTACCAAATGCCACAACTCTAACTTCCTGTTCCCTAGTGTCTCAGGGAGAAGGCTTGTGTATGGCAGAGCTTCTTGGATGAACACCATAGGGTGAAGGGGCCAAGGAAGGAACACCCTGTTGCTGACTAGACCCCAAGACCAGGGCCAAGGAAAAGAATACTATCACTTCTTGAGAACAAAAGCCCGCCAATCCTTCAGATTGCCCCAGGACCAGGCCACCCCGGAAAGCTCTACCCTATATAAAGCCTGCTCAGTTCACCCCTGCTTCTTGCCCCAGCAGAGGCCGGCACCCTTTGGAGTCTTTCCAAATAAATCTCTTGGGTGAGGTTTGTTGTGCAGTGTGGCTTTGTGGTGTTCTTTGGCTCCAGACTGCCAGGATACCTTTCCTCTCAGAGCTGTAACACGCATAGATACCCTCTTGGCTCAAAGAAGAGTAGAGATGACACAGAGAAGGAAACCAAGAGGCATGTCCGGGTGGTAGTGGCACATGCCTTTAATCTTAGGAGGCAGAGGCAGGCAGATCTCTGTGAGTTCAAGGCCAGCCTGGTCTACAGAGTGAATCCTAGGACAGGTTACAAAGCTACACAGAGAAATGCTGTCTCAAAAAAGCTAAAAGAAGGAAAAACCCGACCTAGAGGCTATGGTCTGGCTCCTGGGAGCAGTCCTGAGAGGGACCCAAGCAGCCTGTACTTCAGGTGAGTGTGCTGTTCTTGGTTATACAACTCCGGCTCCCCAGAGATCTCTTTCTCCCTGAGTCTCACAGTTGCATTGCATGGAGTCCAGTTGTGCAGGCTAGTTTTAATTACCAAAAGAGCACAACCTAGAATCTCCTGGGAAGAGAGTTTTAAGGAGGAATTACCAATATCAGATTGGCCTGTGGGTGTGTCCATGAGGGGTGCTGTCTGTGAGGGGCGCTGTCCTTGGGGGTGCTGTTGTCTGTGAGGGGCACTGTCCATGAGGGGCGCTGTCCATGGGGAATGCTGTCTTGAGGGGCGCTATCCTGTGGGGGCCCTTTCATCTGTGAGAGGTGCTCTCTGTGAGGGGTGCTGATATAGGAAGAGCCAGCCCAATGTAAGAGGAGGCATTTCCTAGCCACGGGGTCCTGAACAGTATAAACGTTGGGAAACCCAGCTGAACAGAAGCAGGTAGGTAGGTAAGGGTGGATTTATTCTTTCTTTTCTATGGCTGTCGATGTGGTGTGATTAGCTGCTTGAGTTCCCGCCATGGCTTCCCCTCAGAGATGGACTGTAACCTGCAATTATAAGGAAAACGAAACAAAAGCCCTTTCCTCCCCTATGCTGAGTTTTGTCAGGGTGTATTTGTCACAGCGACAGAAACGAGACAAGCTATCATTCTCATCAACAATCAGCTTCGGTCTCTTTAGCAGGCCCAGAGCTCTCCAGTGCTGATGGGCTTCTCATCCTCCACCGCAGTCAAGGTGAGGTTTTGAAGGATCAAGAGACAGACAGACCCCTGACAGACAGACAGGGAGGGAGAGGGACCAGGACAGATAATAAAGATGGCAAGCTTCTGGCTGTTTCCTTCCTTTCCTGTCTAGAGAGAACAGCTAAGCGGGCTGTCAGTCAGGGCCCCTTTCGGCTGACTGGTTCAAGGCTAGTCCTGAGCTGTGGGTCTTTCAGCCCTTCTTTCTTTGTTTAAGCTGACCAACCCAAAATTAGGGGAGGGAGACCCATCCTAGGCCACTCAAAATGCTTAAAATCCCCAGCTCTCCACATGGGGGTGTGAGTGCGTGGACTTTGTCCCCTCTCTGCTCTGCAGGGAGTCTTTCTCTCCATCTGTCTTGCTGCGTGAACTTCTTCACTTCTAACAAAACTTAACACCTGTTGCTGCTTAAAACAAAGAAGAAAATAAACCGGAAGAAGACGCCTAGCCAGTGACAATCTTATCACCTAGCCTGTTTCAGCAGGAGTTCTACTGCGCTGGCAACCCAGAATTCCCTCTTAGCCCTAGAGTTCCTGTCCTTTGACCTTGTGCTTCTGCTCCAAGCTTCCACTTGGCTGTGCTGGGCTTTGAATGTACGGAATCCCTTTCCGCTACAGCAAGACACTTGATGCCACCTTGCGTCCCTTGAATGGAGTCTTACCGTCTCCAGCCACACCGAATAACCTTTCTCCTTTCACGTCACTCACATCTCTGTCTCTCCCACCTGCAAAGTGGGGAGAGGACCTGACCCCACTCCTAGGTCAGCGTGAGGATCGTAGTGGGTCCTGAGTTCACTGAGTACTCACTGTTCTATCGCCAACGGCCTCCATGTATGTTCTCTCCTCTGAGAGACCAGGCAGCACTTTGTGTATAGCATTTGCTTCCTGATGAGACCCTGGAATGCTCAAGACCTCAGGTGCAGTGGGTCCTGGGGGATGGAGTGGGGAAGGAAAAAGAGTGTTGGTGACCCAGCCCAGCGAGAGCGAACTGCAAAGACAGTAGAGTACTCCATCCAGGGTCTTGACCTGACCCCATCCTTTGGCTTAGGTAGGAGCCCAGATCCTCCAGGGCAGGCAGAACAAACCCAACATAAAGGTGTGGCTTCGGGCAGGTGGAGGGAGTCATTGATGACAGAGTTACATTGGTGTAAACATCCCCACCTAGTTACCTGTCATCCTAACAGTCACTATGTACTGTTAAGCCAGAGGGAGTCCCTAGCTGAGACCTCATTGTCTTCTTACTTCCCTTCCTTTTTTTCATATTCTTTTATTTTTCATTAAAAAATTTACACTTCCTCCCCTTCTCCCAGTCCCCTCCCACTCCCCCACTACCCCTCCTCCCTTCCCCTGTTTCCTTTTTGGTGACATTTTTATCTGGTGTCTTCGAGAGGCACTGGCCACAGTGGGCAAACTTAGGAGAAGCACCCCGGGCCCTGCCTGATCACCTCCATATCTGTCTATCATTGGTTGCACACAAGGGAAGTGAGGGGCTCTGGAAGGTCCCTCTGACCTTGGAAGCTTACCTCTCTGTTCCCCATGGTACTAGACATGATGGTGCTCCACCCCTGGGAGGCCATGGCTGCTATCAAGCAAGATGAAATTAGGGCTTAGGCCCTGGGATGGAGCCTCCCCTCTCCTCTTCTTGGCTTCAGCCCCCACTCTTTCCCTTTATTTCCTGACTTCTGCTCTCTAGTCACCCTCGCTGATGGTCCCCCTGCTGCTTTGGTGAGGATAGGCTCCAATGAATCCTTAGGGGAAGCAGAGAGGACCCAGCAGTGTGGAGCAACAGGCCCTGCCAGATTTTCAGCATGGAAGTCCAAGCTGGCTAGGGACTCATGTGAGAAGACAAGAAGAGGACTGGAGCCACTTCAGGTGGCCATGTTTGGCTTTGCCCTTTTCTGGAATCACCTGGGATGCCTTGGAGGCATAGAGGTTTGTTCTTAGAAGTTCCGCGCCTGCTCCTGACTGATGGAAAGAAAGTCTGAGAGAGAGTCTTGCCAACAACTCCCTGATTACACAGTGTAAGGGTTCAGAAGAACATTTGGCTCTTCAGCATGAGGATCTCTTGACTCAGACAATCTGGGTTTACATCCTAGTTCTGTTGTGCGACCCTCACACAGTGATTCAGGTGCTCTGTGCCTCAGTGTCCTCAAAAGCTTCGAGCGTCCCATGGGCGGCTGTGTGGCTTACACCAAGTTATAGGTGAAACACAGCAGTTGAGGCTGGACTCGCAGAAGTCCTCAGAGTCTTTAAGATAATTTATTTAGCACCTACTGTGTTTCTTTCCTGTTAGGCAACAATGGATGGGAATACACCTTCTTTTCAAACAAAGAAAGTGAGGGTGCAGAGTAGGTAATCTCCTGCTGAGCAGTGATACCAAGAGGCACGAGGAAGGGTTATACCTCACCCTGGACAGACAGACATCCAGGGACAGGAGAGGGAACCCAGGAGTCCCTGCCACTGTCCATCATTGACTAAGCTCAAAATTAAGAAGGATCCTACTGCACCAGCCAATAAAAGCCCTTGGAGGCCAGGAGGGGAGTCTGGAATGTTCCAGGGGAAAGACTGCTAGAAAGTACAGAGAAGGCTAAGACACAGGGCCTCTGGACTGAAACCTCCACGTCTGGTGGGATCCAATAGAGCACTCCAAATTGCAGGAGACACAACACAGTCCTTCCCAAGAAGGAAATCATGCCTACTGCCCCCCAGGAAGTCCCTGTGCCAGGCAGAGTGAGGATAGTCACATACCAAGATAAGCAAAAGGAGAAGGAGGGTGGCCTTTTCACCATCACAGGTGAGGGAGGTGGCTTCTGTACCTGGGCATGAAGTGGTTAGGTACACTGTGGGAGGAGGCCATGGGGGCATATCCAGAGTTGGCCAGCTGGGCACAGGAAAGCAGGCCAAATGGGAGTCCTGGGGTAAAGGCCACCCGCAGTAACCACCTGTCTGTCTGCCTTCCAAACATCTTATCAGCACTGATGCAGACGTGGGACACTTATCTACACATTCTTGCTGAACCACCCTTGACTCTCAGAAACTGAAAGGCAGGCAAGGCAGGGATCAATTATACTCCAGAACGTGTTAGTTTTGCTCACTAACGGCAGATCCTCTGAAAAAAAACTTGAGTTCAAGGATAAAGAAAATGCCATCTGTGTGCATGCAGTGTTTTCAATTGTACAGACCAATGGGGTAATGCTGTCTGCAGGAAAACGGACACAAGTGGAGACTACCAGACTCAGCAAATTAAGTCCGTACCAGACAGGTCTCACCTTTTCTCTCATTTATTGGCCCTAATCTTTATAGACACATGAAATGATAAATGTGCAAATGACAAGAAAGTAAAAGTGAAAGCTTTGAGGAGCAAAGGGGACTAATGGGAGTGGCAGGGCAGTGGCAGGGGAGGAGATGGGGGTGAGATGTAGAGACACAAAGGACAGGGCCTGCTGTTTCATGAATGCCTTAAGAAACCTTGGGGAATAAAATCCTGAAACATTAGCTCAAGCTTTTTGATCACTTGCAGATGGACAGTTTGACATTTTTGCTAGCAATTTATGCCAATCATGCATCTGAATCACAGGTATGAGCTCTCTGTCTATAAGGCTATGGAAACATCTATTTCTTCAGTATGAAGGCATCACTTATTTATCCTGTTCATTATGTGGTTTGCAGAAAGTCTTTTCTGGTTAAAATCTCTCTAATAGGCGCACAACAAATCCTGCTGGCTCTCCATTCTGTCCAATGCCTGGAGGAGCTCCCCTGTTCCCCTGTGCCCTCGCTTTTCACCCTGAAAAGTACAATGGATCACAAGACACACACACACAAGCATGCACACACACACACACATCATAGCCTGTCTTCTTTCTAAGCTAAAGAGAATACTTAGTAGACTCCTAATTTATTATTTGATCAGTTAGCTCATGCCAACCTTTCAAACTGATTGTATAAATCTTTATAAAATGTCTTAATTTATACATAAGAAGAGAGAGCCAAAAATGGAAAATCTTCCATGTCATGATCTCACTGGTTTCTGAGAGGATCACGTAATTCCTACTCGGTCAGAATGTTCCTCCTGAATACACCTCAGACGTTGGCTCCCTTCCACCTCTTGCATAATTGCTGTGTGTAATTGTACAGATATATTTTTTATTGTTCCAGTAACAGTTGTTATTAAATTGTCACATTTTCTGTATCCACGTGTTGTCCATGGTCAGTACAAAATGTGCCCTTGACATGGGGCTGGAATTTTACTTAAGAGTCAGTGTGAGTTGATTGTTACAGAAGCAAGTGGAAATTTTATTCAAAACCAGACTGCTTCCCAGAGATTACTGTAGAATTTTTTTCTCATGTGGGCCCAGATGAGTATCAAACAGCAGGGACAATTGCAAGAGACATGAAGTTATGTGGAGAGGAAATGGTCATTAGAGGTAGTAAGAGATTGATACGGAGCAAAAGTGAAATGATGGGGCACTGTAAGAACTCTCTATGGGGAAAGGGACATTAAAAGCTTTTATTTTGATACATGGTCTCACTGGGTAGACCTGGCTGACCTTGAACTCATCACATAGGCCAGGCTCTGATACATACTTGTGCATCTCATGAGGAAGGATGTGAGGACTGGCTGTATTTAAATATCAGTAATGACCGAGCGAGAGCTATGATCCCTACCTCCTTAGGCATCTGCGCTGATCTAAATTGGAGCTCTCACTCTCCTTTGCTCTGTTTTGTTGTTGTTGTTGTTGTTTGTTTTCTTGCTTACTTTTGACTGTGTACATGGATGTTTTGCTTGTGTGTATATCTGTGCACCACAGGTACACCTGGTCCCTCGGAGGTCAGGAGAAGGCATTGGTCCCTTGAAACTGCAGTTACAGCTGGTTGTGAGCCACCATATGGGCGCTGAGAATCTAACCCCAGTTCTCTGGGAGAGCAACAAGATTGTTAACTACTAAGCCCTATCTCCAGCCTCTCTTAATATATTGCCCAATCTATAAAGAATTTGGGGCCATATGGACAGTCAGAAAGACTGTAAAAGTCTGCAAAGATAGTCTGGAAAGTTATGCAATCAGATAACTTGCTAGTTAACTCTTTGCCTAAAATTGAAAAATTGACCATTTTTCTTTTTCATTAAGAGATGGAATGTAATGTCCAGTTAGTAAAGGGGATGAGTATCTGAGTTTGATCCCCAGAACCCCATAAAAAAAGCCTGGTGGTGTGAGCCTGAAATCTCAGCGCTGAGAAGGCACACCGCGGGGGGCGGGATCACTGAGGATTACTGACAAGACAGCCTACATGACTTGATGAATTCCAGACCTGTGAGATGGTAGCTATTCAGGGATCTCTGCAGAAGAGGTGTGCAGGGGATGGAAGAAGTATAAGAGTCAAAGGTGACAGATGACCACAGGAAGCAGCATATCCTACACAGCAGGGCAGCTACACATAATGAACTCACAATGCTGCAACACTATTCACCAGGCCTGCCCAAGCCTGAACCAGGTAGAATCCCAACACAGAAGAGGGAGGTGGGCATGACGTTCCACCCCTAGCTGAAGAGCTACTGGCAATTTTTAGCTGCTGGGAGATGAAGGGTCAGTTTTCTCTAACAGTGTAGTCCTTGATAAAACAGCCATACTCCGGTGGAAGACCACACATCCAAGAATGTTGGGAAAGCACAAATTGGCTTTGATATGGGTGGGAAGGACACAATATTGGGTGGGGCAGAAAGGGGTGGATCTGGGAAGAGTTGGAGGAGGAAGGTGAATATGATCAAAATACATTGGACCAAATCCTGGAAGAACTAACTAAATATAAAAGAAGAAAGGAAGAAGGAAGAGAACAGGTAGATGGAGCCTAAGGAGTGATACTTGAGATTTCTTTCTGGCCTCCACATACATGCACACACACACACACACACACACACACACACGTACACACACAAATGCACATACACACACACACAAGCAAAGTGCTGTAACTTCAGGCATGATGATTTTGACAGTGTCCAGCCTGTAATAAATACATCAGTTAAGGTGTTTCAATAATAAATACAAACCTACATCAGAGAGCTCCAAGCCACTGTCTTGTGCAGAGAGTATAAACAGTGGGACTTGCCCTCATCTGCTGAGGCTGAGCCTCGTGGAACCTGGATGAAAATGCATGTCAACACAGACCCACAGACATATCTAGCATGCATATAGACTTTACACAAAGAAACAAAAAGCAAGGAAATGAGAAATTCTCCATGGCTTTTAAAACCGTCTTTAGTAAATACAAAGTTATTTTTCTCTGGTAGGATATAAGGTTGAGGACTTTCATAATTTCTATTATTACTACATTTTCTTTTAACTATATGAAGAGCTGATTCCCCACTCCCAGGTTGACATCTTCATAGGAGTCGGTCAGTATTTAAGGCCAGCCTGGGACACATAGTTAATTCCAGACCTTGAAATACAACATGAGACCTTGTCTATACAAAAAAAAATCAATTACTCAATCAGTCAATCAATATGTGGGGAAATGATGTTGATCAGGCCTGTTCTCTGTGGTTCTCATGAGAGTAGAAAAGTTGATTGATTGGCAGTTCAAAGCCAGTATCCCCATTTATCATTTAACTGTTGGTAAGATAGAATATTGACCAAAAATCACTGACAATCACATATTAATAAATGAACTGTTTTATTTTTATAATGCAATAGCTAGTTAACATGGTTAAGTTTAGACAGTAGAAGCATGTTGGGGCACAAAGAAGTCCTTCATAGCGGTGAATAGTCTTTGTCCAAGGTTCTGAACTAGTCTTCCCAACATTTCCACAACTGGAAAACCATCAGATGTCTGAAACTGTTCCTTTAAAAGGATAATACAGGCAGGGAACACCTTAATCCCAGCATTCCAAGACAGAGGAAGGCAGATCTCTGCGAGTTGAAGGTTAGCCTGGTCTACAAAGCAAGTTCCAGACCAGTCAAGGCTGCACAGTGAAACACTGTCTCGAAAAACAAAACATCTAAAGAAAGACAATCCAGGTAGAATGAAAACAAATAGTACTTTTTAATGTGATCATGGAATGCTGAAGAGATGGCTCAGTATTTAAGAGCATTTGTTGTTCTTACAAAGGGCCCACGTTTGGTTCCCAGCGTTCACATGGGTGCTCACAAGCATCTCCAGTTCTAGGGGATCTGATGCCCTCTTCTGACCTCCACAGTTACCACGTGGCCTATATACATATGCACAGGCAAAATATTCACATGCACAAAATAAAGTAGTCTAAAAGAAAATTTAAAGTCATCCGATGAAGGGAACCGAGAATTGTGCTAACTTTCTGTCACCTGAAGTGCATCTCGGTACAATCTGGGGACACTAGTATTTTCCTTGGTGTGGTCCCCTGTGGGGGAAGAGAGTCAGTCTCATTAGCGGGCTGGTGTTGGAAGATGACTCCGATAGTTCAGAACCTGCTGAAGCTCAGGCTTCCTGCTCAGGGACCTGTCTTCCTGATCACACACCCACCCACCCTGCCTAGTGAAAGCTGAGTATAAACTACGCCCTGTGAAACCATTAACGTCTGAGCCCTCTGTGGTCACTTCATACTATAGTCTATGCTGTTGAATGCTTTATTTAGGATACTCTCCTCCACTAATCTCAGTCCCCTGGAAAACATTTCCTTTAACCTGATTCTCTCTCTCCTTTCAGGAGGGATAAACTCCCATCTTCCTCTTCCTCTTACATGCTTCAAATTAGATCTACTAGTTTTTACTGGTCTCTTTTCAGAAAAATAAGCAAATCCCCTCTCCATTTCCATAAAATGGCATTGAAATGACCCCCCCCCATATCCTACAGTAAATAAAGCATTTCCTGTTGTGTGTTGGTCTTTTGCTGTATCTTGGACTCTGGTCAGCACTTTCCATAATCATTTCTATTTTTATATACTAACAGACCTTCTGCACAAGTGTTCAGATGTACCCAGATGCTCAAACCCTGACGATCTACAGAATCACAACCGTCCCTCCAGTGAGACACTTTTTTCTCTCTCCCTTCAGAAGCACATTTCTCAGGACAACTGTTCACCTATGCCCCTGCCTGTGGTTCCTACCGGTCCCTTCCTCCTCCAGTCACCCTTCCCACAAAGAGGCCACCACCCTGCACAGGGATAGCAGCAGTATTTGTTCTGAGATGCTTCATGAGAGTGTCTCCCCCCTTCTCCTGCCTGCTGGCTGCTGGCAGACAGACGCTCCCATCCCTTCCAGGAGCCTGTGCAGTCATGGCAGGAGTCTCCCCACCCCCAACCATGAAGTTTTACTTCTGTTTTCAGACTGGGTTTCCTTTTCCTTCATGGTTCACGTTTTGAAACTCCTTGCTGGCCTGTTCTTCACTTGGTTCTCTGGTTCACATTCTCCACCAGCATGCTTTCTTTGGTGAGTTCTATCATTAAGCCTAAAATCAAGCCAGTTTCCTCCCCAACATGATCTGCTGCAGTGACCCTAATAGTTTTTTTCCCCCTGGGCTGGGTGTGGGGGAGGGGGGAGCAATGTCTCTTTTTCTGATTATCACTGAGATTTTTTTAATGCAAAGTTTATTATTCAGTTGTCTGTATGCTATCCTTTGGTAATCATTTACACAGATTTAAAGATTCTGTGAACTTTTAACCTGTACAATACAACTTGGCCCCTCTCCAAACTCTTCTGTGGGCTTGCCAGGTTCCTTCATGCCTTCCTCTGTCCTCAGTGCCTGTCCTCTGCCTGGGGCTCCTCCCAGTCTTCTCAGCCCACAGTGGAAGTTGAAACCCAGTGTGAACCTCACTGTTCTAAGCCCACGTACTGACTGCTTTTCCGTGACCCAACACCAGCTTGTTTGATTGTTTCCACAAACTCAAGTCAGAAGTGCCTTTGTGGTTTTGTTGTTGTTAATGCATTTCTTTTCCCTTCCAGTCTGGAACATCCATTAAGGAACTGTCTTCCTCCCCTGGTCTTTCTTGTATGTGTCAGACTTGTAACACAGACCTGGCACAGGTCAAAGAATTAAAAATATATTCAGGGTTAATGACTAGATCACTGGACAAAACTAATGGATCTCCTGAGTATCATCTGAATTAAGAAACTAAGAAAGTGGGTAAAGTTGTGAACCTCAAGACATGAAGTTTTATAAATCTTCTCCCCACCCCTGTCTTTTTCTTTGTTTCTTCATTTTCTAGGTTGACATTAATTAAATTAACACCTTAAAATTTTAAGTCATATAAAAAAGAAATGCTTGGCACTGTAGGCATTCTTGCTTGTTCTTTCTTACTATGAGAACATTTCAAACTTTTGTCTCTTTCTATTTGTTCTTTGGACAGCCTTTGACTAACACCAGACTTTGTGTCTAAAAGGCCCGTCTAATAGGGCCTTAGAGAAACTTCTGTACCCAAGTTGCATGAGTGAAAAACAAAAGCCCCACGTGTGTGCAGGGTTCCCTACTGAGAGAGGACACCACCTTTCACTTTCGCTCTGTAGACCCCACACTTGAGTCTCAGGATTTTTCTAACTGCCTCTTTGAAGTCCCTGTTCCTCAGGCTGTAGATAACTGGGTTCAGCAGCGGAGTGATCATGGTGTAGAAGACGGAAATGACCTTGTTGGTCTCTGGTGACAAGTGTGCATTTGGGCGCACGTACATGGAGATCATGGTCCCATAGTAGATGGTGACCACGGCCAGGTGCGAGCCGCAAGTAGAAAACGTTTTCAGCCTGCCGGAAGTGGAAGGGATTCTCAGAATGGAGGACACGATGAAAACGTAGGACATGAGGGTTAGAAGGAAACAGATGCATAGTACAGCGATAGACAGGGCAAAGATGGCCATCTCCGTCCCATAGACGCTGGAGCAGGACAGCTGCATCAGTGGAGGGAGGTCGCAGAAGAAATGGTTGATGCGGTTGGGCCCACAGAAGTCCAGTTTAGAAATCATCAGAGAAGGCAGGAATCCCGTGCCCACCCCTGTCACCCAGGAGACTGTGACCAGGGCAGCGCAGTTGTCAGGACTCATGAGCACAGAGTAGTGGAGTGGGCTGCAGATGGCCAGGTACCGGTCATAAGCCATCGCGGCAAGGAGGAAACACTCAGTAGCACCGAAAAACACGAAGAAGTAGAGTTGTACCATGCAGGCAGGGAAGGACAGCGTGTGGCCCCAGGAGGCCAGGTTGGCCAGCAGCAGGGGCACTGTGGTGGATGTGTACCAGATCTCCAGGAAGGACAGATGTTGGAGGAACGTGTACATGGGAGAGCGCAGGCTCGGGTCTTCGCTCACCACTGCGATGATCACCATGTTGCCTGTGATGGTGAGGAGATAGAAGCACAGAAAAATGGCGAAGAGGAGGGACTGCCACCCAAGAAGGTTCTGGAATCCTAAGAGCTGAAATTCAGTGACCTTGGACAGGTTTTGGGATTCCATTTCCTGTGAAGGCAGAACACATTTTGAAAAACATAGACTACACAAGGCATAAAGCATTTGCAACTTTTGGTGTCTAGAACACCAGTGGTTAGTCTTTTAGTAGTATGAAACTATTGTATGGTGTGTTGGTTGCTTGTTGGACAAAATGCAGCTTCTGGGAGGAAGGGTTTATGGAGGCTCACAGTTTGCAATTTCACCTACACGTCCAAGCTGCCCCCATACCTGCCCCTCTGAGCGGTGCCCAGAGGCCTGCAGAGCAGGGTTCCCCTTGCCCAGATAAGAGCTGTGCTTGTATGGTGAGATCTGGGACCTGCCATCTCCTGCTGCTAATGCTGGATGCTGAGGGAAGCAAGCTTCTTCTTTCACTAGCCCTGGGTTTCCTGGGGACATGGCCCTTCTGAGACCCTTGCTCCCTAGACAGCCTTGCATAATTTCCCAGCCAAGTGGGTAAATAATGAGAACCTCCTGCTGAGATCCAGCTCAGTTCCAAGTCTTCAATGACAAAACTCATGGGAAAGACATCACTGTAACATTCTCTGTGGAATGAACTTTTTCAAAGTTTTAAATTATGGTAGGTTCCTATAATTTTGACCTAAGACTTCAGTCAAACAAAACATGTTTCCTGTAAGCCCAGTGGTCACGCAACTGTGATGAGCCTTCTATAGGCCGTGCAATTCTTGTTTTTGTTGAGTAGGATCTCGTTGTTCTATTATAATTACAAATGAGATTAAATATTTATGCACCTGCAAGTAAATTAGCTCATCAGCCACACAAATTTGTGCCAGAGATTCCTGTGTCTGTGAATACTCAGTTTATCTAGGCTAATGTTGTAGGACTTGGCCCAGGAGGCGTCACTTGCTGGCATTTTCAAAGATGAATTGGAAAAGGGATGATCATAAACTCATCTGTAACATAGCAGGGCTTGAAACAAAAACCACTGGATGAAGAGCTGTATCATATATTAATTTTCTAATATTTCTAGTTAAAATAAACGTATACATTTTAATTTAAAAGAAGCTATTAAAAGGTTTTATTGAGCCAAGGTCTCAGG
>PVIU01012873.1:0-58230 GCA_004026605.1 Ondatra zibethicus | reverse complement strand
AGCCTACTCTCCTCTTGCAGTTCAGACAGGAGTGAGGGCGAAGGCTGACATTCACACCATTCTGTGGACACATGGTTTGGTGACGAGGGAAGTGCAATTTTACAGGACACAGCTTGGGTTCCTCGCTGGACTCATTATGGAGTTACCTTTAATGAAACAGTCAATTCTAAACTGGGAACTAATCACCATGGCCGAATGTTTTTGCAATTACAAGCTCAGGCAAAACACAACCCCAAAACAAGCATCAGGGAAAACCTTCAGATACCACAACACAATTACTATGTCCAATTACCTCCGGACGCCTTAAACACCCAGAGCAGGTGTAGTGAACTGTCTTCATTTGAACTACATGTATCCGTCTCTTGTATTTCTTTCTCAGAAACGCCTGATAAATAAGTAACTCCACTGCTCTCTCTGAAATTAATTCTGAAAACAGAGGTTCCTAAATGAGATGCTAATGACTGCATAATAGAATACCTTTTTTAGATGCATGACTTCCCCTAGACAATTCCAGTTACAACTCAGGAAATGGTTTCTGTGTTGGTGCCTAAGTGATCTGAAATTCACAAGTACAGTATGCAAATGGCAGGCGGTGGGCTGGGCTGAGCTGGGTTGAGGAGCAGGCAGAGAGTTCACAGAGGCAGGGGAGTGTTTTGTGGGCAGGGGACACTCCAGTACTGCCACAGCCACAGCCAGGAGACTAAAAGCTTTTTGTGTAGATCCAGCTCCTACCATTAGATGAGTACTCTTCCTCAAGTAACTGGTCCACTCTGAATGTTTGCGAGTGTCATATGTGTACATGTGTGTGCCCAGCACCAAGGTCAGAAGAGGATGTCAGGTGTCTTGTTCTATCACTCAGTGCCTTATTTCCTTGAGACAGTGTCTCTCACTGGACCCAGAGTTAGGGTGACAGGCAGCAAGCCCCACTGACCCGCCTGTTCCTTCCCACATAAAGTGCTAGGGTTAAAGATGCATGAGTGACCATGCCTGACTTTTTATGTGGGCTCTGGGGATTTGAACTCAGGTTCTTACGCTTGGGCAACACAAACTCTTATGGACTGAGTCATCTTCCCAGCTCAAGACACTGTTTCTTTATCTGTAAACGAGCAATAACTAAGGCTTGTTGAGATGTTATTGTTAAAAACTAAATGAATAGCATGTATGAAAGTATCCACAATATGGTCTGCTAGAACTATTTGTTAAATTTAAGTTTCATAATTGTGGTTTTTTTCTGAGTGAAAACATTACAATTGCTATAAAATACAAGTACAGGGTTTTATGTTATTTTATTATTAAAGTAGATTTATAGTGGCTATAGATTCCAACTAGTCAAATCCATATCAGCTATGACCTGCTTCCCATTTCAGTGTTAGAATGAACTAATAGCAGAATATCGATCAATCCTGGAACTGAACACTAGGAATTAACCATACAATGTGGTGAAGCTTATGGACTGTTGCCCCGGTTACTCTTCTACTGCTGGGATAAAATGCCCCAACAAAAGACACTTACAGCACGATTAATAAAAACTCAGAGAGAGAAATTGGGGCTAAACCTGAAGGTCAGAAAAGCAAAATACCAGCCACTGGCTCTCAAACCTCGACCTCAATCTGAAAATGGAGATTCTGCCTCCAGGAATCTCAGAATGAGACTGTGAGAGCTGTCTCTTCCTGTTTTATAACCCTCTCTAGGGCTGGGATTAAAGGCATGCACCACCCGGTTTCTATGGCAACTAGTGTGGTTACTGGGATTAAAAGTGTGTACCACTGCCTGGTCTGTAAGGCTGACCACTGGGGTTGTTTCACTCTCTGATCTCAGGCAAGCTTTATTTGTTAAAATACAAATGAAATATCACTACATACAAGAGAAAGGGCTTACTTTGGTTCATAGTGGATGGTACAGAGCAGTCACCACAGCACAAGCTGGTCTCATTGCATCAGTAGTCAAGCAGCACAGAATCATGAGTGCTATGCTAGAGGTCATCTCCCAGGACCATGGGCAGGAAATGACCTCACCATAGCTATTAAGCCATCCTTCACAGGTCTGGCCAGAGTTTGTCTACAGGTAATTCTAGATTCAGTCAAGATGACAACTGATACAAACAGTCGTCAGAATCACAGGCCTTCACCAGGTGGGCTCCAGGACCTAGTGGAAAGGACAGAAACATATCTTCTTCATCTGTAAAGTGAGATCTGTTTTATTGATTTCATAGGCTGCAATAATTAATGTTAGCAAATAAATATATAAGACAGCTAGTGAAATTGCAGACTCAGAGTAAGCGGCTAAAAACTGTAAGTGTTCAAAATTCTGCAGTATGGGGTCTGCAGAGGAATGCGTTCTGTTTTCCGTTTTCATTTATTTTGTAAAACAGTAGTAACATCAGTTCTTCTACATGCTGAGATTTGCTATGGAAATCCCGTGGAGAAATACAGAACAAGGGCCAATCTTTAAAGTAGTAGGTATTGTTAAACCCCAGTTTCTGGTCCCCAAATGAATTCACAGAGCTGAATTTCTGATGCAAATTACATGAGAGTTTTTAATATTCAAACTCAAGTTTGGACCAACACCTTTCCTGCACACCAGTATGGTGGGTGCAGAAAGTGTGGCAGGGAACCCTCCAAGGGTAGAACTTTTAAAGGGGAAACCATAATGAAGGGAGTTCATGTCCTGTTGTCTTGGGATTGGGTAAGGAGGGCATGGGGTAACATAGGTTTTGAAACCAATGGTCAGCTTTGGGCACGAAAACCTGACAAAGAGTCATAAATTACTGACAAGGTATCTTCAAGGAGAGCATCTGGACCTTGTTAAATTTTATGGTCCTGCTCCCTAGCTCCTTAATTGGCTATTTTCAGGGTACCTATTCAAGTTCTGCTATTGCAGCACATTTCTGGAGCTGAGATAGGCCCCCCACCCATTATATGGTTTAAGATGAAGTCACCCTTATTTAAAATGGAGTTTGCAAAGTCAGGTCCTCACAGTATGAATGAGCACATCTATAGTCAAGAAAAATATGCACTGTGTGTTGGTATTGTGCTGGGGACATGGATCACTGCAAAAATATACATGCATTTGATGACTTGGTCATAGCTCTAGGACGTTTGAAAAAGTACCAGAAGTGGGGCTCAAAAAGCTAACTGTAAGTTTTCTATGAAAGACCAAATGGATTAAACTTCACCCACACGAGCAGGAGTAGGTCAGAATGCATCTGATGTCCTTTCTGGAACAGTTGGGACAGCGTGGTTCCTGCGCGGTCCTGTGTGCCATTACCTAGTTTATGCACTTCTAGCTGAGAAGGCCACCAGTCTCACTGCTGCCCAGCTCCATTAGGGACACAAGCTAAGTTTCCATGACCTTTGAGGTCCAGATGATTCAGTGCAGAAAGTTAAAAAATTCAAAACTAAACTTTTGACCATACTTAATAAGCTAATGAGTGAGGATATGAGCCTTTAAGATGGCCAAGAGCTGGAGAGCCAGAAGGCGGTTCCAAAGGCTATAGAATGTTCAAGAAGGACATTATGTACTATGGAAAACTCAATTTGTGCTCTAAGCTCTCCCAGCCTAAAATTAGTGGGTGGTTTGTTCAATCATCACTCTGAGAATTCAGCCAGCCTGCCACTTGTAACTTGGACAGCATTTCCACCTTTGCTGGCTTTCAGAGACAGCATTTTGAATTTCCTTGGCTGAATGCAAAACACACTAGCTAACTAACCACACAGCTGGAAGGAGCACACCACAGACTCAACGCTGGCAGACAGGACGCCTGACAACAGTCTTAAAGGTCATGGGGTGGAGACAGGATGACCTAGAGAATTCAGGACATGGTCTATGTAGTTTCCAGACTTACTCATCCATAGCAGTCACTGAAAACATAGACCTAGAAAGGAATGGATCTTACTCTAAACCCATCCCACCTCTCTTTTTGTCCCCACAACTTTGCTTCACTATCTAGTCAAAATGGCCTACAACTTCTTATGTAGCTCAGCCCAGGCTGGGCTTGAACGCGGGATCTGTTAGATACGCCATCTACATACACCCTGCTCCTTGAAGCTGTTCCCATTGCTCTAGTTCTGTAGTCTTAGTTCTGGTCTGGAACAGTTTTCATCACACCACTCAATCATAGTCTCGCTCTGTTTTCTACCTACCCACAGCCCTGGCGCTAACATAAGAGCTCTAAAATGTAACACATTTCTACAAGCAGGGCCGGGCTGGAACCCTTGCTGCGCCTCAGAACTCCAGATACAATTCAAACTACCGGCTCTGGCGCCTCAGAACTCCAGATACAATTCAAACTACCCGCTCTGGCGCCTCAGAACTCCAGATACAATTCAAACTACCGGCTCTGGCGCCTCAGAACTCCAGATACAATTCAAACTACCCGCTCTGGCGCCTCAGAACTCCAGATACAATTCAAACTACCGGCTCTGGCGCCTCAGAACTCCAGATACAATTCAAACTACCCGCTCTGGCAGAATTGTTTGTCTCTGTCTCTTCAGCAGACTCCCGAGGGCAGTCTCTTTGTCTGGAATCCCCGATCTCCTAATACATGAGTTGAAGTGAAGAATAAATAATTGAATAATATATACTTAGAAATGTCTGCTAGATCAATGAAGCAAGTGCAGTGTGAACAGAAGCTTAGGTTACTGTAGCAGAGAAAGGGGATGCCTACTTTTTCTCTGGGTGTGTCCACCAGCCCGTCCTGAAGGCAGTTTACTCTGCCTATCACTATATTGTTTTCCCAAGCTTCCTCTGTCCTAAACTATTTGGCATATAGCATTACCTACAGATGTAATAACTTGAGCTTGGCCAGAGGAATATTTATTCAAAGCCTTGAAGCAGCAGGAACACCACGCTGAGGTGTAGTATCTAGCTCCCTAATCTCTGAGTTAGTCTGTGCAAATACTGCTAACTTACTTCATCAATGGGTATACACCCCCAGATCACAAGACCCAATCTCTGATGTTTACTGCTGACTTTTCTAATTTGAAATATGCACATTATGAAAATTTTTACAAGATCCACCATCTAGGGCTGGGGGTGTAGCTGGGTTGTAGAGTGCTTCCCTAACACGTACGAAGTCCTGGCTCAGTCCTCAGCACTATGTAGAATTAGTGTGGTGGTGCAAGCCTGTAATCCTAGCAAATGAGAGGGGAGTAGGAGGATCAGAAACTCAGGGTCATCCTCAAATACACAGCAAGTGATGATGGTACACTATCTAGAAAATGCCCTCAGGTGGCAAAGAATGATAGAAACAGAAGGCAGGACAGGTAGAGAGGAGGCATCACTTGTGAGGGTCTTAACATGTGATTTCTGAAAAAGCCACAGAGTACTTTCAAAGCCAGCCAGTTCAATGAGAAAGAGACCTCATGTTTCTTACCTCAGCATAGGTCCCAGATCATAGTATTTGATAAAGCACATTAACATTTGCCTACCATGCATTCACGATAACTGTGGGAGGTAGCAGCTGTCATTTTCAGCACTGTTTTGGTCCATGTGAGTAGCCAGCAAGTACGTGTAAGAGGCGATGAGCTGCCCACTCTGGGCAGAGTCAGGGTATGTGTAAACACCCCTTCCTTCACCTTTTCTGTCCCTGCCTCCATATAGAGAATGTGCCTATGCTCCTCCCACTGCGAGCTTCTCCTGTCCCCTCCAGGGCTCAATAGCAATCAAGGCTGCTCTCTCCTTTGTGGGTGCCTAGGTTCAGATCTCCAGGTGTCTGCAAGCATCCTGTTCACAATCAATCCAGAAGGACATTGTGGACATGCCCACCTGAACAGGCATCCACATCACCCTGTATTACAGTCACAGACCTGTGGTTTCTCACCATCCTACCCTAGTCTTCCAAATTCAGACTGTCTATTTGGATCTGACATCTTTTTTTAGATGGAACTGTTTGCATTACTGTTAAAACTAGGTTTTATTAGCCTTGTCCCTACAATCGAGCACCTTCGAAAGTGTCTCAAAACAAGGGTTAATGCCGACCAATTAGATCATTTCTGCTGAGGCTTGGCAAAAATATCTATTGACCTTTTGGAAGCCTGTGTTGCCAACAAGGGCTTGCAGAGATCTAGGTAATATACTGATGTTCAGATTTTTAAGGAACAGAACAGATTATATACAAGGAAATTATCAATTGTTATATCTAATCATGCAAAGTTAATGGCTCACCCTGCCAGGTACAGAGAAATCTGATACATCTACAAGTGCTTATCAAATAATCCTTTGGAAATTAATTCATGGGTAAAATATTAAGCTTAAAGATTTCTAGTTTAAAAATTTTCTCAAAACAAAATACTGACAAATGATAAAACACATGCAGAAAGCTAATGAGTAGCCCATGACAAACAGCCCATAATCTATGAGTAAGCTAGATAGCACAATGTCTCAGCAGCACAAGTCTTTATGGAGAGAACTAAGTTCTCCGTGATCCAGGGGACAAATTAACTGAAGACTATAAAGGAGGGTATGGCTATGCACCAGGAAATCCATGCTAGGAACCCACTGAACGTGGCAAGTCTTCTATGTCAACCACATGTCGCTATTGCATTGCTGAAATCAAAGCCAAACTGTAATCTTGAAAACTAAAAACTGATAACCAGAGATATCATTCAATGATAATGTCACAGGATATAAAATTTATGACACAGAAGAAACTAGAAGAAAAAATTAATTCCACCACGTCTGCAGTGAGCCCTTCATATAGACTGAAAACTAAGAACACAGTGGAAGCTGAAGGGATCTTTTATCCACAGCCCTGATGAGACAAAATTTATTAATATCAGCATTTGGAATTAATATTAGCAATAAGCATAGGAGATGCCTGCTCCTGGTTAATTCTGTCCAAACAAGCAAATGATTATTTGTCTCTCACCAGAAAAAGCAGGTGATGAATTTCAAGCTGATAATTACATCACCATGTTGATAAAAATGACACAGGGAACAACTTGACCCGAGTTTGAGTTCTGAAAGGTGATAGCAATGTTGAAGGGAGGACAGGGTCCTGCCAGCCAAATGCAGATGATTGTCACTGTCATTTAATCATCGTCATTGTCTACAACTGGATGTGCCTTTGTTTCAGAAAAGAGTCTATACTTTGGGCTGGTTCCATTAACTCTGACTAGAGCTTAAGCCTGCAAGTTCCCACAGATACTGCCATGTTTATAAAAATCTGACTATTGTTTTCATCATTATACTGATCAATTAAAGACATAGTTGGAAAAGAACCCCAATTTCACTAATTGATAATTTTAAAAGTAGACACAAGATTTTAGTACATCTTTTTACACAATTATTGACTTTTACTGCTTTAGTTCTACCAATACAAATGAGCCTAACTGAACCACAGGAATTTAAATTTAATAATTTAAATTCAAATAGGAATTTCTTTACACATTTGATAAATGTTACATTAACAGAAAGTAAATTTTCTCTAGGGAGAACAGGCCCTGCACCTCGCCTGGGCAGCACAACAGAGGTGACTCTGTGGAGATGGGCATTGGAGAGCAGGCCCATAGATTTGGCCCCACCCATCATCTTCCATAAGGTGGTGTGAGCAAGGGAAAGATGCCCTCCCCTCCTCCCCACTACCTGTGGCCGGTGGGAGAGCTAGCCCTGAGGCCATGAGAACCAGTGAGTTGGCTAGGCACTTAACCAAGCTGGGCCTGTCTCTCACTGGCTACAACATTTGACAGAATGGTCCCTGCATCTTGCCTGGGAAACACAGGAGAGCTGGCCCTGGTGGTATAGGTGTGGGTGAGCCAGCACCGAAGATATGAGTACAGGTGCCCTGCCCTGCCACTGACTAGCCCTGCCCTTTGCTACACAGAGTGAGCTAGCCAGGGCAGTGCTGGAGAGCTCATCCTGATGTTGAACATGAGGGAGAGCTGGCAGGCTGACCAACCCAGCAACCACCCAGTTATAAGTTAGCCTACCTCAACATCCACCCCATCTATAATCTGCTGGAGCATGTGAAGGGGCCAGTCCTACAGACCCAAAGTTGTAGGATCTCCATGACATAGGAGAACAACAGGGTATCCAAGAAGAGTCCTAGTAAGGTCCTGGTGTCAATAGTGTAGCTGAAACCAGAGGCCTTGAACCAGACCAATGACTTGTTGCAATGAACACTTGCAAGTAAAGATGTACAGAACACACTGCAGCTTCTAAGGCAAGATTTTTCTCTTCTTTTATTTTTTTCTTTTCTTTTAAATTTTATTATTTTATCTTGTGGGAGAGATTGTGAGGGCAGAAGGTGGATGTGAAGGGACAGGGAGATGAGTAGGATTGAGATACATGATGTGAAAGATATCAATAAAAAGTTAAATAAATAAAAAAATAACTTTTCTTTAAAACTGATAGCGATTTTCAGAAGTAAACTATAATGTAAGAAAAGTTTCTGTACCCTGACTAATGGTTCCTTTGTTTCAGCATACATGTAAATGTAAAATCCCAATATAGTTCGAGGATTGGGCTCTGGTGGGAAGGGAATGAACAACTCATTGTTCTGCTCATTGTTAAATACATTAATGTTCTGGAAGTTAAGAAGGAGTCAAATCATGACTCCTTGATCTATGAGACACTGAAGAGTGAAGGGGTGCAGAATTTTGGGTTTTGAAGAATTTTAGAGAATGAGATTTTAAAACTCTTAGCAAGTTTCTCAAAAAGCAAGTGTGGTGGTTTGAAAGAAAATGGCCCCTAAAGGAGTGGTAATATTAGGAGGTGTGGACTTGTTAGAGGAAGTGTGTCACTGTGGGGTTAGCTTTGAGGTCTCCTATGCTCAAGTTACACCCAGTGAGACAGACTAATTTCTGCTGCTTGCAAGTCAAGATACAGAACTCTCAGCTACTTCTCCAGCACCATGTCTGCCTGTGTGCCACTGTGGTGATTATGGACTAAACCTCTGAAAATGTTAGCCACCCCAACTAAATGTTTTTCCTTTTTAAAAGTTGCTGTGGTCATGGTGTCTCTTCACAGCAACAGAAACCTTAACTAAGACAGTAAGTCTAGTGTTAAAACCTACAGATCTATAAAGAACATTCTATAAAAGAGAAGTGTGAATCTCCAGGCTAAGAAAAAGGGAGAGACAAGCCATTCCGTTCAATTCAACCCTTCAGTCTCTGCTTTGTTAACACTGCATTTCTGTTTGAAAATAGAACCTCTAGAAGTCCGAACACAAACCTGCCACAGAGCTCTTGATTTACGGTGCATGTGCATACTATGATCTCAAGTGCTGGTTCTGTACACACAATGGCAGAAAAGCGAGATTCTTAAGATAGTTAAGGACAAAGGAAACAAGTTTAGAGAATAAAAGATTAATGTCTTAGTAAGAAGACCTTTAGAAAGAAAGAAAAAGAAAACCACTGGTGAAGAAAAGCAATCTTCTGTAACCAAGGGAATCAACCCCATGTCCTTGGTGAACAAGGATTCTACTAGGTTGCCTGGGAACAAAGGTACCCCTTGCAGCTCATACTGGGAACGAGAAGCTGGGTACAGTACATGGAAGCAAACACAGAAGAGTGGTCTTTTATAACGGTTATCCGTGAGAACTATGTTAAAGTTGGGCAAGAGAGAAAGACTCAGATCTGTGAGGATGCTCCTCTGCAGGGGAATGTAGCCTTTCTTTAGGAAACGTTGGAAGGTACAACACAATACCAACATCAATTATAGAAGTGCCAAACCCATGTCAATTAGCAGAACATTTATGTATTTTATGAACTCAATGAAGGTGAGAGAAGAGAGAATACCAGGTTTATGAGCACCCGTTTCGCAAAGACAAGAGCTGTCTCTACACAGCACACCAGCATGTAGTGCAGCAGACATGGCTGTTGTCCTTCCTTCCACAAGTACCTAACTTCCAGCTCCCTGGATGCTCTGCTGGATAAATGCACCCCAAGCAACCCCTGAACCTGTCATCCTCGGAAGTCCTAGGAACCCTTCAGAGGTAGAATCCAGACTCCTGACACTTCTGGAACTCAGGTCCCTTTCCAGCTCTGGAGACTTTGCTGGGACCCTACATAATGCAGGTAGGTGTGCTCAGCCAGCACGCCTCCTTGCTAATTTGGAAACCGCTTCTAGAATCTTCAATTATTTCTTAAAATAGAGTTTTACAAATCTCTGTCTTCAACTAAACTTTAATTTGCCTAGTTTAACTTGTTTTGTAATTTCTATAAAAAGACACAAAAGAACACTCTAAAAATTACTAAAAGGATACATTTATCAAGAGCAGTAAGAGGAAGATTAAACATAAAATTCACAATGGTTTAAATTTATGAATTGGAATCTTATCAAAAGTCATTATACCGTTCAATGTGACAGAGGACAGAAGGCAAGGGCTCTGTCTGACTGACATCATGCATCTGAGTGTCTGGGGTAGTTTCTGCCTCAAGAAGCTCCATTATTTTAAATGAATCAAATTTAATGATTAAAAGAAAGCTATTCATAATCCTCCTTATCCTAAGAGAAAAGGATGTAGTCAATACCCAGAGTGAGTCTCTGCCAACTAAGGTTCAATATAAAAAGTAACAGTCAAGAAAATTCTTGCTTTCCTTCCTTTAGGTATTAATTTCCCTATTCAAATGAGAGAACATAAAAATTAATATATATACTTATAGTATAAGTACATACTGCCATTTTATTTTATATTAAGGTTAATCGGGTCATTAATGGGCATTAACAAGCTTAAGCAGACAATATTTACCAGGCATTTAAAAGAAGTCTGAGAACTAACACAGTTCACAGAACTTGCAATCTTTAGATCAGCTTAATGCATTTACACTATCCGCAATCACACAGAGACCTAAAACTTAACCTGTGAAATTTTAGTCAGACTCCATATTCTACCAGGGTTATGGCAGAACTAGAATTACACACATGGCTTCTAATTACACGGGATAATTAGCTCAGATGTAACAGGTGTGGAAAAGACTAGGTTTTATCTTAATGCTTTGTTCTCTAAAAGCCCGTAAAACTGAGTTTACACACATTTTAAACGCTGGATGGATTCACCTCCTCCCGTGTCTCACAACACACATGCGACATCTGTGGAGTAGAGTAAGGTGTGATGGAGAGTTCTACAACTCCAACCACAGCCGGCTTTGTATACTTTCAATAACTACCCGGGTAGCTTCTATGCCAAAACTCTTATCTGACTAGAAATTATTGCCTAGTAGTTTCCAATGAGCTGGGCACGAACCAAGAAATGCTGTAAGTTATGTAAGAATTCTACACACTGTGGACAATATTCTACAACGGAAATTACTTTCCCCAGCTAAGCACCTGGCATTGTTATTTGTGGTGAAAAAAGTCAATGAGAATATATTATTAGTATGGATGTATAATGTAAATACTTGCTGTTATATATTATTAGTATGAATGTATAATGTAAATACTTGCTGCATGAAACAATACTGAATCTAAAAAAAATCAACTTAGGAGACTAATAAAGCCTTACTGGTTTGAAAGTTCAATAAGCGTCTGGTAACTCTTTATTCTCTTGACCAACAAATGCAGAAAGTATTATGTGGGCTTATAAATTACCAAGTTGTTTTAAAAAATGGATTCCCAATTTTGAAAGGTAGCACAGGAAAGGCAGGGGGGCAAACAAGCTGTGCTTTTGTGACCTCCCCTCCTTCAGTGAGCTCTAAAGAACATTCGCTCAAGTTGGAGAATGTGGAGCACAGCAGGAGACCTGAACATTCCTGGTCAGCTGACATCATCATGACAACGCTGGCAGGGCTCCAAGGGCCTAAGCAGAAGGGACTCTTGTTTTTGAAGTGGGAGAAAGAAGCCAGGGTTTTCTGATTTACACCTTGGCAACAAGCAGATGCTTGGAAGGGGCGCTTCTTATGTGCAGACACTGCAAGTGTGTGTGGGGGCGGGGGGCAAGAGGAGGAAAGACCAGTGGAAAAGTTAAAAACTGTGCTCCCCCAACCCGAGGGAGTCATCTGGAGCCTCTTTTCTCCCTACCCCCCATATATGTGTGATACATATATATAATACACACACACACACACACGGAAACACAAAAAGTCTATTTAAAAAAGAAAAAAAAAGACAGAACTATTTTATAGTTTGGAAAGTGAGAAATTAAAATTGTCCAATTAAGTATAAGCATTTCTACTTAAACTCATGGTATTTCTGATTGTACATGCAAACTGCCTCATACTATTTCATACTGCAGAAAACACCCTTTCTCCCTGGGGTATATGGAAAATGCATTTAGATGCAGTTTACAAAGTAGCCAAGTGAAACTCCTATTGATTGTGAATTGCTTTAAAGAGTCCTTACTTGGATGATAAATTGAAGTTTTCACTTCTACTTCATGTGATAAAAAGATAGTTATTTATAGAGACATCAAAGTGCAATGCTAGAACAAACCAAACAGCAGCCTGCTGGCCTCAAAATATACATGCGATCTAAATGACCAACACTTTGCATTTCTGTTACACATTAAATTTTATGGCCCAGACAAGTTTTTACCTTTTGATACAAATGCATGCTTTTCTTTAATAGTGTGGCCTGTGTTTAAAACTAGGAAATATAGGAAAATATGGAGTGGGAGCAAAGAAATTTCTCTAGGAAGCCTGTACTAAGCTAATTTTAGTATTATGGTTAAACTTCAGATCTGTATCTTTCTTCACAGCCACAGATATAAATCCAGATTTGTTTTCAGAAGAGGAATTAATAGTGCTATGTTGAACAGGAAGGAAGTTTCATCCAATTGCGTTCAACTAGAAAAGAAGACTGTTCCATATAAAATGCATTCGAGTGTCTTAGTCATGTGTCCTTTTAAGTCATAATTATATATTCGCTTTCTTGGCTCTGCAATGGTTTTAAAAGGTTATCTTTAGATTTATTACTCATTAATCTGAGTCAAATTTACCAGTGGGAAAGGCTGATGTCCAACTACTGATGTAAGCAGAACAACAGGAATGGGAAGCTCTCAGGTCTCACTTAACACAGAAATAACTCATTTTCCAAGAAGAGCCCTGAGGAGCACCTTCAAGGGCCTGCACTATGTGGGTGTCACACAGCTCAACCAAGTTTCCGAGTACACACAGAATCTAGTCAGGTCTAACCAAGAGAAGTGTGCAAAACAACCAGCAGGAGGCCGTTAGCTGTCCGACACTGCCGACACTCAAAGCAGTGCACTGAACAAAACCATCATCAGCTCCAGGACCTGAGTCCATCTCTCCACCTCCCTGTCCCCCCTCTTCCTTCATCCCCTACTTGAACAGAAAACATCACTAGAAAAATAGGAAAAATCAACTTTCACTCATCATGACTTAACCAGTCACCTTATACTCGAATTCTCAGTCCATTCTCTGAAAACGTGGATTAAAATATTAGTTCCATGCCACGAAAATAATAACCGTGGAGAGGATCTTTTTCCTCAGTGGAGGTACACGACTGCTGATACGTAGACTTAAGGAATTACATATGAGAAATAAATGTCTTCTGCGAACATTTACTATGCCCAAACTTAAATGGAAGAGTCACATAAATTCAAATGATCACAAAGCACTTTTAGATTTTCAAATTCTCAAGTCCTCTTTCCCCCACCTCCAACTCCAAACAAAGCCCTCAGCAGCTGTAGAGTACAGCCTTATCAGAAGGGGCAAACACCCATGCCAGACGTATGGTATGCTAAAAGTTCACTTCTTAGCCAGTTGCTTGTAACTTTAACACTTTCCCAGGGGCACAGAATTACAGTCGAGTATTAAGTTGCAAGATCAGCACAAAAGATGTGATTGGAAGAACAGTGCACAGTACCGAGTTACCATAGAACACTGGGAACTGCGCCCACGGCCAAGTCTCATGTCCTGAGAGGGAATCTTCCACAGCTTGTGCCAATTGGAGGCTCATGAGTGGTATGGACCACTCATGAAGGCTGACATAGCCTCAGGTGCGCAGGCTCTGAGCAGGTTACTAGGAACACTGGGTGGGGGGTGGAAAAAGGAGAAGCACAGCGAAAAGCAGGGCAGAAAGAGGTGAGGACGAACAGGAGGAGCCAGACATTGTCTCTGACTGGACCCAGCTGGTTCTGAGTACCGTGGAGAATGTCAACAGAGGAAGTGCCACAGGAGAGCATTCCAGGTCTCTCTGGAGTCCAGAAGGGGAGGGACATCTTAGCTGTGGCCAGGGACACAGAAGGACCCAGCACTCGCTTCTGCTACTAAAATGCAGGTAAGTGGTACAAACAGAACACGGAGGCACTTAGAACAAGACAACCAGGTTTTAGTAGGAAGGGAACAGTGCACACTACATCTTCCTACTATAAATATTCCAATCTCAACTCGATGGCTGAGAACGGGATTTTTCCTACACTTATTAATGCCCATTAACCATACATATTAATATGTTTCACAGTGACATCTCACACGGCATACTTTGTGGTGTGTACCCATGTTCCTCATGCCCCGCCCCACTTCTTACTCCTTTTCTTGGATGACAGAAGCCAGAGTTCTTACAAAGGTCAGGTGTCAATATTTTAACAAGAGAATGAATACCTAGGTGTACCATCTTTTGTCACCAAAACTTCTTCTATTTGTTCCATTAATATCTTTAGCTCTTTCTATAGTAAGGAATGTACCATGATAATGTGGCTAGAAAGATTTATTTTCAGCAGGTATCTTCTGAGGGCCCACTACGGGCTATGTACGTGCTGCTTCATAAGCTTACCGTAAGTGAAGATTCCTCCACTAAGGAAGGTGTCTAGCTGTGATCACTATTTACTCATGTGCTAGCTATTTCTCTTAGTGTGCAGCCAAAGTTTGCATGTGCAGTACATGCATGCACATGCATGTACATATTCATGTGTGAGCACGCGAGGGTGTTCCTGTGGAGGCGAAAGACAGATGGTAGGTGTTTGCTGTTACTTTCTACCTTACTTTTCAAGACAGAGTCTCTCACTGGACCTGGAGCTCTGCGATTTGGGAAGACAACCCGGCCACTGAGCTCCAGGGAGCCTCCTGTCTGCCTCTTCAGGGGTGAGACTTCAGTCATGCACGACTGCACGGCACCTTTCACAGGGATGCTGGGGATCTGAACTCGGGTCCTTGTGTTCACACAGTTTATCAGGTGAGCTATTTCTCTAGCTCTACAACCAGCTCCTCTGATCTGAGCCCAAGCACAAGGGTTGAGCAACTTGTGGCTGACTGCAAGTCCTCCAGTCACTCATGCAAAGCGTCTCTCAGTGTGAGTAGGACTTTCTCTGAGGACAGCTTTGACTTCTAGGTTGCAAGGCAAAAGCACATTGAAAACACTAAAAGCACTGCCCCTGGGCCAAGAGTGAAGAGACAAGATGAGTCAGGAAGGGGAAAGGGCTAACCTACTCAGTCATGGTGCCTGTGCTGAGTGAGTGGCTTCTACAGCTCTTCACGGACAGCTCTGTGTAGAGTTAGGGAACCTGGGCTGGTCTGACCTGGAGTGGATACGGTGCTGGAAAAACTACAGTGGGGACAGAAAGTGAAACAGCAAATTGGAGAGGAGAAGGAAGGACTAAAATTCTCAAAGGTAAAAAAAAAAAAACCAAAGCTTCCCTTGGGAAGGGTATCTGAACATCTTTTGTGAGTGAGCTGATTAGTTAGAACAAATGATTGCTAATGAAAGAGGCCCAGTTGGCTGACATTGGTAAGTGAAATTTATGAATACTGGCCAAGCCAAAAGCACCGCAGATAACATGTATAAATCCTTTTGACAATCCAATCTGACACATTTGTTACAAGGTTGTGACAAAGTGGAAAACAGTGACTTAGTACCAGAGTCTGCAATCTGTCTGTCCACATTTGTTTCGTATTGCCTGTGTTGAAATCGCATATGAAAGGCAAATGAAATATTTAACATTATAAGAAAGACAAAAGCAGAGATTTTAAAAAATCATTTATTTTTATTTGTATGTATGTGTGTAAGTGTGCACTCTATATGTGGGTGTCCACGAAGGCCAGAAGGCAGCACAGGATTCCCCTGGACATGGAGTTACAGACAGTTGCTCCTGGAAACTAGACTTGGGTCCTCTGAGAGAACAGGAAGTGCTCTTACTGCTGAGCCATCTCTCCAGCTATGGTGGAATGGGCATCATAATCATACAGAACAGGCTATAAGGTGGTTGTGGGAGAAGGAGCTACAGAGGGAGGAAGAGGAAGGGAAGGAGAGAGAGAGCATGCACAGAAAGTCTGTTGCCCAGTCCAGCTCAATGGCCACGTCACCAGGCAGAATAGCAGCTAGTCCTTTTGACACCCCTCTGCAGTTTTCCTCTAGCTCCCATGAGTCTCCCTCTTCAACATTTCACATAGGTTGCATTAGCCTCTATCCCTTTAAGACCCCTCCCCCTCCCCACTCCCTCTCAGGGGCCCTTTCTAGCTTGCAGGGCTCTGCAGATTAAAGACACAAATCAGTGTCCTTCTCCTCCTCCTCCTCCTCTTCCTCCTCCTAGCTGACTCCATGTTAGTCAGCGGATGTTTGAAGGTTTGTGAGAAATCTGAAAAGCAATGACACTAGAAGGCAAAGTGATAAGGGCACGACAGACACACCTGCGGCATCAACTAAGACATCCCTGTGGTAAGGACAGGGTTTCAGAAAATTCCACATGAAAAAATTGTCTTTACTGTGATAAAAACTGGGTGTGAGATACAGACAGACATTTAATAGAAGCCTGCCATGTGATCATTATTAATACTGAAGACCTCATGTTTAATTACAGCATTCCTTTTGCCAAAAATGATTTAGTAAATGAAGAATTTTACAAATCTGCAATTCTCTTAAAAAGCACGACGAGTTAGAAAGCAAGCTCTAGGGTAGAGGACAAAACAGTGCCACCTAGAACCCCAACTCTGGGTAAGGAAATGAACCTTTATTCTGTGACAAGAGTTTGTAAGATTTTGTGTGGATTTTTATTTATGATAATCACTCAGAACATTACTTGAAAGAGTCAAGAATGGGAGGTAAAGTATTCAAAACACTAGCTCTATACTCATGTTTCAGCTACTAACAATAGAATAAAATGAAATCTACCAAACAACAGAAATTGCTTTCCTTTTCTCTTCCTTTCTTTCTTAAGAGGGAATTGAACCCAAGACCCACTGAGCTACACTCCCAGCCCCTCATCTCACATTTATCTTCTGAAATAGTAAGTAAAGATGACTGATTTCACCTTGCTATTTATAAATGTGGGAGAAGGAACTACCTTTTCCTCCATTAGCTTGACATTTAAAACTTTGATTAAAATCCACAGAAAGAACATAAAGGAGTATGTTGGGTGGAAATGTTCTATGAAAGAAATGCGAGATTTTTAAGCAAACATATAGCTTTAAATGTTACATGTCTACCAAGGTGAATACTATTTAGGTCAACATAATCAGCGAAAACTAAAGCACATTTGGTACAGTAGAACAGGGCAATCCCATGCACACTCATCACAGAAGGCTGATTTGGGGGCATTAATGTCTACAAGTGCTCTTTGTTGCCATGAGCAACACTCCTTCAAGCACATTCGAATGCCTGAATCAGGTCACGATTACCTTCTGCAGGGACCTGGCAATTCTGGAGAGGCACTGCCTCTTTCATTCAGTATTTCAAAGGTAATAGCTTTCATCTCAGCCAGCTGAATATCTGGCTTCTTGGTTTGTTTTAAGAAGCAAAATAGGAAGAGAATTAACTGCAATGAAACAGGTCAGGTTAGCAATCCCCCCCATTTTATTTTATAATTATATGTGGGGAATTTTGACTGGTCTGAAGACCAGTCACATTTATACCCCCATTTGCTTTCAGAAGTCCCATGCTCATTCGAACTTACAACTGCTCAGAGTAAAAACACCCAGAATAAAAGGAGTGACATCATCCATGTTTTACTACTACAGTTTTTGAGGTTCTTTTTTTCTCACAAAATAATTCATAAACACATGCTTCTGGTTCTTGGAACAAATTTTTCTATTTTTTCCTACTTGCTGATCAGCTTATTCTCCTGTGTCCATTAATACCTCCTTATAGTCCCCAAATACATAACTACAGCAACATCTACTCCTTCCACCACTGAGAACTCACTAAACATTAGGTACTACACCAAGGTCTTAGCAGTCCTTCATCTCCTGACAGGTACTATTGAGTCAATTGGGATGTGGTGGATCAAAGGCTTTCGGTGCAAGTCACACAATGAGCAATAAACAGATGCAGGATTTGAACTTAAAAGGTTGTGACATCTACTTCCTAAGAGAACCATTTTTATTAAAAAAAAAAAAACCTGACAATCTAATATTTCTACTTTTTGCATTTAAATCTAAGCTTTCTGCTCTATCAATGACTTACCACTGTACATAAGATAATTTTGTATCTGTGCTCATCACAGAAATTGGTCTATACTTTAAAAGTCTGAATTATTTGTGAAAATTAACATTCAAAGCATTAGGTTTCATTTTGGTCTCGTCATATCCAATCTCTTGATTCTTCTCCCCTCATCCTTCCTCATCATTGAGCCCTGCCTGTTCCAGTTGCCCACTCTGGGCTTTCATGTCACATGCGTTCAACCCTCCTCCCCTTTCTAGTTTCACGACCTACAAACACACCAACACATACACATCCATCTACAAGTATCGAGAGCACAGTTTAATAATGAAATTTCTATGGTGTTTTTAGTCCTGGCAGCAGAGTCCAGCATGAGCCCACTCTGCTCTTACGATGAGGAGGGCCAGGACTTCTGGGAAACAACTCCTCCGCAGCTCGTTGTTACCGTCAATCTTGATTCCCTTGCTTGCAATCCTCTTTCTCGTTACACATCATTCAGCTTACGAGTTACTCCCACAAACAGATCTGTCCTGAACAATAATACTTACTCCAACTTCTGGACCCTCATGACACCTTGAACTTGCACTTACTGCCTTTACCTCAATGTGTAACCGCATTCCTTGCAGCCTGCACTGTGAGCTTCCTGCTGACAGACACCCCTGTTATCTTGCTCTGCCCTGGATCTTTCCCGCGTCTTGCTCAGGGAATGTGAAGGGCATAGGACCTGCATGGCTACCAGGAGCATTACAGACAGAAAGAGGGAGCCTTGCATTGCCCATTCGCTTGACCTAGTGCTCTACAGCACTGTGCTGTAGAGTCCATCCTCTATAGATCTACTCCAAAACTCAGAACAAATAAGTCTTTATCTAAGCCACATATTCTCCCCTACAAAACAGAGTTATCCCTACGCACTGGAACCTTAAGTAATTTCAGTGAGTAAGGTCACAGCTACAAATAAAATAACAAGAGAAACAGTGGAACACATGCATCTAAGAAGCAGCACCATTTAGACACAATGTTCTGTGGGTGGCAATGATTTCCATGTTATCATTAATGCTTTAATGTCTTTAAGGATCTCTTTGACAACTACTTTTAAAATGAATTATCTGACCACATCAGAAATCCTGCCTCCTCCTTTCAGGCCACTGTTTCTAGTTACCGACTCCTCCCAGATCTCCACCTGACTCACTCAACTGAACTCTGACTGGAGATGGAATGTCATCCCACTCCTAGGTGGAGACCTTTGTCAGTCTGGCTGTGGACTGCACAGATTTGCACAGCAAAGGCCAAGGGTTCACTTTGCCCATGTAGGAAGAGGCAACGGAGGAGCCCTTTCTGAGTAGCACTTCAGATTTGCATTGCTTTTTGTCCAGGCCACCTCACCTCGCGGTGTGCAGCAGGGAATCAAACCTGTCTGCAGTGGGCACGGCTCACCACAGGAAGTCAAAGAAAGCAGAGTTCTCCAAGGGGCAGCTTTTCAGTCCTGGCGGCAGGTGCCTTTATAGCCTGGGTTTCTAGTCTGGACAACAATCTAAGTTTCCGCTTTCCCCTAAAGGGGGCTGCAAGTTCAGCTTTCCAAGTACTGTCCCCTCCCCCACTCCAGGAACAGGATTTCATTTAGTATATAGTTTACAGTTGAAAATGACCCTTTCCATGCCAAATTTCTTCTTTAAAATTTCTTCTTTTAGTATTGACCCATAAGAAATACCGGCACAACTATACTGGGTGTCCCGTAATTAGCTACTTTCAACTTATCTCAAGAAGAGCCAGTTTATTCCAATTCTTGTGGGCTTACAGGGCCTGCGGGTAGAAACAATAGGCGTGAGAAGGTCAGGGTCAGAGCAAGGAGTGGTAATCTCCCTCAGGCCAGATTCCAAACCTTGTGTCTGTGAGCAGCAGGGTCTGAGGCCTGTGCTCAGCCCAGGTCTATAAACTACTGAGAATTTGGAATCAGCAACAACTTAGTCCCAAACCATCTACAAACTGTCCTCCCTCCCGTGACCTCACAGGCTGTGACAAAAAAATGTGTGTGGTGCTTTATCACAGTGAAACAAAGAACTGCCTTCTGCTTTAGTTAAACAAAGCATTCTCACAGCTGGGATCATCAGATGGTAGAGGTGCTAGTTGGTTGCTAGTTGGTTCTCTGTTACTATAACAAATATCTTAGGCTAATGAACTTAGGAGGAAAAAAGTTGTCTTTGGCTTTCATATTTGAAGACTCTAGCCCATAACTATGTTGGTTCTTGGCTCTGGGCCTTGGTGAGGCAGTGCATGAGGGTGGGAGAGAGGCAGAGTAAAACCCCAGCCCTGTGGTCAGCTAGGAAGAGGCTGTGTTCCACAATCCTTTTCATTTAGTCCATTTCCCAATAACCCAAAGGCCTCCCCCTAGGCACTATGTCTTAATGGTACCACCAACACTGCAGAAATGCCACCTAGGGACTCCATCTTTAATATCTGGACTGCAGGGGGCACTTAAGATAAATACTGTAGGTATTTAAGGCTTACAATTCAAAAAAGGAAAACAGCAGCCCCTCCATGCCTCCCAGACTGATTCTTGCTTCCAAGAGACTGTGAGTGGTTTCGTCTGTGATTTTTTTTCAAGCTTCTGAATATCACAGGGAGAGAGAGAGAGAGAGAGAGAGAGAGAGAGAGAGAGAGAGAGAGAAAGAGAGAGAGAGAGAAGGAAGGCTGGGCATGATGGTTCAAGTCTCTAATCCCAGAATTTAGGGGTGAGGGGGCAAGACAGGCAGATCTCTGTGTCTCTGTGAGACCAGCCTAGTCTCACACAGAGTTCCAGGTCAGCCAAGGCTACACAGTGAGACCCTGTCTAAAAACAAACACTCCTGATTTTCTATCCTTGGATAGTTTACTGTGCCACCTAGTCTCTCCCTCAACCCTCCTAGCCTGGGTCTATGAATATTGTCCTTAGGATATGAACTGTCTCCACTGCCTTGTATATTGACATCTGGTCCCCAGCTGCGCCATGTGGAGGAAGTGGGGTCTGTGGAGATCATTGCTTGGTCCTGGGATCAAGCAACACTTAGTCCTGGGATCCCTTTCTGTGCTGGGCTTCCTTGCTGCCCAGAGTTGAGCAGTACTACTTAACCAACCATCCTCATAATAAAATGTTGAAACCTATGAAATCTTGGGCAAAATTATCATTTCTTCCCTTATATGGTGACCACGGCTATGTAGAGTCAAACAGAAACTGTTACCAACATGCTGGTATGACTGAGCGTATTTGTCTCAAAAGCTGGTGGAAATATCTGTGGGAGGAATTTGGAAGCATTTGGAGAAATGGGCTGGAATATGGCAAGCAAGAACTCGCTTCATGTTTGGTTTTGATGGGAGTGTAGCAGACCATAAGAATGCAGATAGCATCCAGGCAGTGGTGGTGGTGCATGCCTTTAATCCCAGCACTTGGGAGGAAGAGGCAGGTGGATCTCTGTGAACTTGAGGCCTGGTCTACAGAGTGAGTTTCAGGGCTGTTATATAGAGAAACCTTGTCTTGGAAAACAAAACAAAACAAAAAAGGACTCAGACACCAAGGGCAGGTTCATGAGGTTTCAAACAGGACAAGGGCTGGGAACTGGGACTTGTACCAGAGACCATTTATACTACACTGTGGCAAAGAATTTTCCTATAACACTGTGTCCGTGTCCTGAGACCTTGAGTGAGGCTGAGTTTGGAAGCAATGGCCACCTGCCTTTGGGGCTCACAGGCCGACTAATAGGTGGGATGGATGTGTCCCAAGGCTCCTCTGCTGACTTGGTCCCAAGCTGGCGGCACTATGCTGAGCAGTTGTGGGAACAGGGAGTGGGCCTGACTGGATGGATTTGTTCTCAGGAAGAGTGCCACTGAAGGCTGTACCTGACCCCCAGGATTCCTCCCTCATACCCTGCTTCCTGTTCATCATAGGTGAGGAAGGTCTATCACAAGCTCCCACAGACATGATGCTCTCTACAGGGGACCAAAGAACCATGCACTGGGACAGAACCCCTGAAACAGAGAGCCCAGCCAAATCTTTCCTCTCTTAGGTTTCTGTCAGGTCACAGTGAAGATAAGACCAAGTGACAGCAACAGCTTGGCACTGTGAGTACCCCTAGGTGTCCATACTAACAATTCCTGGTGGTCCTTTCCTGTGCGATGCCCAGTCCCTGTGGGTGAACAACTGCCTTGCTTACCCTAAGTACAGAAGCCTCTCAAGAACGGTTCAGCACGCTGTGTGATCTCCCTGCTTCCTCGGTCCCCCACCTCTCTATTTCTTTTCTGGAATACTTGTTACAAGTGCAGATTTGATTTTCCCCATTTTATACACATCCTTTTGAAAATCTTATTTCTGGGACACTTTAGGGAAACAATCAACTGATTGTTAGTTTTTAAAAAGTGTTTCCATACTCCAATTGCTTAAAAAAATTCCTGATTTTGTTGAATAAGTATCTTCTATTCTCTGAAAGCAGTCAAGGACGGGGACCCCCACCCACTTCCTGTGTGCTGCTGCTTCTCAGGCTGCTTTTCCTGTGTGGCACTAGTGTGTGTCTTGCTCTTACTGCCCCGCAGACCTTGTTTATAGGTCTCACACTGTTCATGATTATGCATTTAAGAAGTTGGGAGCACAAAGGAACTTGATGCTTGGTTAACATCTATGTAGGATGATGAACTAACACCCTACTGTTTCCTTAGGGGACCCAAATGACCGTCTACTGATCCTTTCTAGGCAGATGCTGTCTTATTTATTTAGTTTTGTTTTGTTTTCCAGGAAAGATGCCCTCTTCCTAGAGGAGTTTTGGCAGGTCAATAAACATTCCAAAGCTGATCAGTGGACTTCCACAGAATTACTATTTTTAGCCCTGGCAAACTAACAGGAAGTGGAATGAGAACGCATTACCACGAGACAGATTTTACATCAGTATTTTGTAATTTCCCAATAACCTAGCCAATCATTTTAGGAAAGACTGTAAACTGTTTCTGTCCCCTAGAAGAGCTTATACAATGTGCTGTTTACTTCATATAAAATCAACACCAAGAGGTTAAACTAATAGGCAGAAATAAAGTGGAATCTGTTTACTTCAAATAAACCCAAGCTAATAATTAAAACATCAATGCATTTTATATCTGTAGTGTTCCATTTCTAGGCATGATCATCTACATGTAGTGTTCAAAAAATAGATCATTTTCAAGCAACAACACACAGTAAAAGTTCACAAACCCCTTTACCACCTTCAAAGCTACTAGAAACTATGGCGTGGATCTGGCATCAAGAGCAGCACAGAAAAACACCAGGGAGACACGGAGAATGCCAATCCCGGACTGTGTAGCTGGGTCTTCAGATCTCCACAGTTGTTTCCCGTGTCTGCAGGACAGTGATATATTCACTCAGCTCTCCACCAGTGTCCTTTTCCATTCCCATCCATGCACTCGTGATCACTAAGATGGCCAATCACTTCACTATCCCTCCCTCAACCCTCCCAGAACCTCCACTACCTCCTCACTCCTCCCAACTTTGCGTCTTCCTTTGCTTTTTTAAAAGTAACTCACCAAGTCAAATCTGTGCTGCTCACGTCCTCGAGCGCTTACTGAAAAATGACTCTCCCTTCACTGAAGTCTTTCCTCCCTTAAGCTGTTTCTGTCACTTATTTGGTCATCTTGACGATGAAAGTCAATAAAGCGAAGGTACTTAGATGTGTTGTCTGCGACAGTTTATCTCTTTCCATTGTCTCTCTTCTACTGAGGCTGAGTCTTACACAGCATCCCAGAGCATCCTTAAACTTCTTATACAGCCCAGATGCCTCACATCTGAGCTCTCCCTGATTCAGTCCTGAATTCTGGGATTATAAGCATGGAGCACCATGCTTAGCCTAGAATTAGTCATTTCCTAGAATAAGTCCTTTATGTCTTTGTAAAGAACTTTCAATAAAATTTTGGTGTGTTAATAATCTGCCAAATTTATATATTAGAAACATTTTAAGTTATATTTTCCTTCAACTGTCATATACTTATAACAGACAGCAGGAATGTGATTTTCTCAGCTTTCTGTATATCAGCAAGGGCAAATTACAGATGAGAAAAAGAGAGATTATCAAGAGTCATGAAAACCTCAATGAGGAAATGAACGAAAGAGGCAACCACGTACAGATTTAACCAGATGATGACTGTGCTGGTGTCTGCTGAGACGTGACCCCTGACATTGGGCAAGGACTCGGTGACAGCATAACCATGTATTTACACATTCATCTGCCCTTCCAGCTTTGGTTTCATAAAAGTAAAGTTCACAATATTTTAATTACTAAAAGAAGAGTGTGTATAAACAAGGAAATGGGATGTTTATGAGACGTGCATATACTTTAAAAACAGCAATATTCCTCTATTTGTATACTTGCGTACCTCATTGTAAAACTGTAAATTCACCTCTACAATAGATTTTTTTGTACCAGCTAGCTAAGATTTCTTTTCCAAGGAATCTTATGACAATCATGTCAGTTATATAATGATTTAATTCTAATACCTTCCTATTTGTATTCATTTATCAAGTTTGCTTAGTTAGATAAAATGTGATTGCAGCTGGTAAATAGTTTTGCCAGTAGGTTGTATGGGAAGATTAGTGCCAAGTCCAAATTGATTTCTGCTTTAAAAGAAGTAGAATTACTCTGAAAAACTAAGATTTATCACAGTTTCTTCAGTGATAAAAATTATTTCCTATTTTGGGGGAGAGGAGGAATTAATGAGATATACAGTATTCTTTAAGAACATTATTTAAAGTTGTAATCTGGGGCTGGAGAGATGGCTCAGTGGTTAAGAGCATTGCCTGCTCTTCCAAAGGTCCTGAGTTCAATTCCCAGCAACCACATGGTGGCTCACAACCATCTGTAATGAGGTCTGGTGCCCTCCTCCGGCCTGCAGACATACACACAGACAGAATATTGTATACATAATAAATAAATAAATAAAGTTGTAATCTGTGCCTCCACTCCTTTATAAAGGCAGACACTGCATTTGGTCTTCTCATCACTCTTTCTCTCTAAAGTGAACATGGATTTGCAGTCCGCTATACACCTGCCCTGTAGCGACATTTCATTTGTGTTTTAATAAGTAAAGCTTGCCTGAAGATCAGAGAGTAAAACAGCCCCACTGCTCAGCCTTACAGACCAGGCAGTGGTGACTGCCTTTAATCTCAGCAGCCACACTAATTGTCATAGAAACTGGGCAGTGCATGCCTTTAATCCCAGCCCTAGAGAGGATTTTAAAATGGGAGGAGACAGCTCTGAGTCTCGGTCTCATTCTGAAGTTTCCTGGAGGCAGGATCGCCATTTCAGACTGAGGTAGAGGTAAGAGCCAGTGGCTGGTTGCTTTGTTTCTCTGATCTTCAGGTTAGTTTTATTTATTAAAATACAATTGAAATGCCACTACACTGCAAAGTTAAGTCAGAGTACTAATGACCATCTGTACATTGTCCAGAATAGGTAAAACAGAAATAAGTAACATTTCTTTGGCACTGAATCCATCAAGTTTTCTTTCTTAGTGAGGGGTCCCTTCTGACCTGGACAGGAATACCTTCTCTGTTTTTATCCAGAACAAACAGGTCCTCAGAAACTGCTTCATGCTTTAGGTAAATCACATGGAGGGGCCCGATCCAACTGTGGATTCTCCACTTTCTCTGTTCAAACTTTGGCACCAGCGATTGCTCTGTAGGGATGATTATTATGACTTTTAATTACTTACCTCACCAATGTCATACAGTGAGTATGCGGGGGAGAGGGGCAGGCTGGGAAAAGGAAGAAAAGTATCTTTCTAGCTTGTTCAGCGATTGAAGTCCAGTACAAACACCCCATCACTGTTGCCGTCATCATGACCAACAGTGGAGGCCCTGGACCAGGATAAGTTAACTCCTCAGTTCTGGTGAAAGGAAGCACTGACGATGTAAATCCCAAATCAAACTTGGCATGCATGGCACATGAATGCGTGTGCACACAGCACACGGATGTGGGTGCTGAACAGTGTGCACACGGATGTGGGTGCTACAGTATATAAATAGCACATGGATGTGGGTGCTGCACAGTGAGCACATGGCACACAGATGTGGGTGTAAGCACATGGCACATGGGTGTGGGTGCCATACAGTGAGCACATGGCACATGGGTGTGGGTGCTACACAATGAGCACATAGCACACAGATGTGGGTGTAAGCACATGGCACATGGATGTATGTGGGTGCCACACAGTGAGCACATGGCAGGCAGATGTGGGTGCTGCACAGTAGGCACATGAAGAGATAGATGATTCTGCAGACTGCATCTCGAAGAGGTGAAGAAGAATGTACACCCTTTCTGGGGCCCAAATGTGCCCGCCTCTCCTGTAGGAAAGGGGGACAGCCAACTGTATAGTTTCAAATGCATAATTTTATTCCCTTGAAAAAGTTCCTGTTCCTCTAATATCTCTCTCCTTTCCCACCTACCCTATCCTCCTTCTCTGGCCACAGAATTCAGTCTAGGAGCTGGCAGGAACATCGGCTTGGTTTGGTCGCTTCTCACAGCACTGTGCCTCTTCTCTCTACCGTTCCTTGTTGGCTGACACTGCCAGGAAATGCCAGCTCCTTCCAGGAAGGCTTAGGATTTCCCTGTGTCCCAAGACTACTACTCCAGGGCTTGCCATGAAGAGGCCTCAGCAAGTGCAGCATCAACTAATACTAGAGCAGGGCAACCCCAAGTAGGGGGCACGGAAGCGAGGAGACCTTACAGCAGTGTACACTTACAATGGAAGACTTCTCTGTAACCTGAGATCCAGCTCTGAAAACGCCATGGGTTGGCCGACTAGAAGACTATAACGATGAACTTTAAATCACTCTCTCCTCCTCCACTTTTCAGGAAAATCTGACCACCACATAAGAACATGAGATTAACTTTGGCTAAAATCATTAACTATAATTTAGTGCCAGAGTTATACGTGGTTATGCAACACAGGAGTGATTTGTAAATTACGCTTGGTTTCCGGCTAGCTGGGAGGTCTACATACCAAAACTGGGTTGGCAAACTCGCAGCTGTTGAGAAAGTGCTACAAATATTCTGGAAAAACCAGTGGTGGAATGCAGGTTCTCATTAACAGTCTTTGTTGCCAATAGGTAAAATGCAGGGTTGATAAACAAATAAGGCCACAACTTTACAGGGAATGCTCAGTAAGGAAAAAAAAACCCAAAAGACTTGAAACAGCAACTTTTCTTAGTTATTTAAATGAGGACTGATTGATGACACACTACAGGACCAAGGACAAGGTACAAATGCAAATGTTTAATCTCTACTAAATCAGTCCCTCCCAACTCCCAGGGCCTTCTAGCAGCACTCATGGCTTCAGGTTTTAATCTCAGGAATCTAATTTTCCAACTGCTTCATGTCAAACAAAAGTCCTAACAAAATAAGATGGGATAGTTTAATGTTCTAAGATAAATCTACCAGTCCTTCAATTTTCTGCAAAGCCCAAGAAGTTCCTGACTTATAAAACTGACAAACTACTGTTTCCAAACAGTATTTTAAAAATATTATTTAAATGCGAGGTATGGTATACGAGTTTGTTTCAAACCACTTCTTTGGTGACTGGAGGGCAGAGGAGGAGTCACCTCAAGTTCCAGGCTGGTCTACGGTACCGTGAGTTCCAGGCCAGCCCGGCTTACACAGTGAGAGCACCCCTACACCAATTATACTTGCATTATGGATGTGTGTGTCATCACAGCTAACATATGTGTTTGCTATAAACTCACAGGTAACAAACTTGTTAATAATAATAGACTCTAAGCCAAAGATTCAAACTAAGCCTTGATATTGTCCTAACACATTTACTTACAGACATCTAGGCATAACCCAAATTCCATCAATTTACAGAGGATATACTCCTTTGAGAAGTTTCTTTTTTCCTCCATTTATTAATTAATTTATTGTTGGTGTGTGTGTGTACACCTATGGAGATTAAGGGACAATTTATAGGAGTCAGTTTTCTTCTTATACCATGTGGATTTCAGGGATGAAATTCAGTGGTGGTCGGGTTTGGTATTCAGCATCTTTATTACCTGAGCCACCTCGCCAGCAGTGGCTGTCGGGTTTGGCACTCAGCATCAAGGTGGTACTAAGTCACCTTGCCAGACCCTTCACTCTTTCATGTATTTTTTTTTCACTTCCTTACATACAAACAATGTGAACGTGGCTGTTTAATGGGATTGTATTTAGATTAAGAATCTGGATTGGGTGCTAGTGATGTACACCTTTAATTCCAGTCCTCATGAGGCAGAGGCAGGTGGATCTCTGAGTTTGAGTCCAACCTGGTCTACAGAGAAAGTTCCAAGACAGCCAGGGCTACAAAGAGAAAGCGTGTCTTGAACCCCCCCCCCAAAAAAAAATCTATAAAACACAGTTCTCTGTAAAATAAAATAAACAGAGGTAATACCTAATTTTTTTTAAAATATAGCTAAGAAAAAAATACACTTCTGAGTTAAACAGAAAGTGCAATCATTGTCATTTTAGAAGGTGAACGATTAGTCTACATTTGATCTGAACAATAAACCTGAATGACAGGCCCCAGAGAAGACTCTGCCAGAACAGCTACAGCATTCAATTGTCACTTTTATTGCTGTGATAGTGATACGTGTCCATTTGATAGGAGCTGGAATCAGCCAGTAAAGCTCCAGGTACACCTGTGAGGAACAATGTAGACCGCTAGCCTTTTGCTTCCCAGTTGTGAGCACATGCAACCAACTCCTTCATGCTCCCGCCTTTTTGACTTTCTGGTCATGATGGCTGTGCCCTTGAGCTGTGCAACAGAATAAACCTCAGACTTAAGCCACTTCTGAAAGGCTATTTTATCAGGACAAGAAGAAAAGAAACAAGGACAATAATCTTTCCCCGTGATAGGATGAATATGTTCTGGAACAGTGCACGATATTAGAGAGATGGAGACAGAGTAGGAGACAGGGAGAAAGCTAGTTCTATGCATGAGGTCCCATTTCAGAGCTCAAGTGCTTCATCCAAAGATGTAGAAGTATTTTCCACACCAGGAATCTAGATGGGCATTGAAATGACTTCACATTTGTCTGGAAATATCTTTTCCCTGGAGGGTTTTTTTAAAAGATTTATTTATTTATTATGTATACAGTGTTCTGCCTGCAGGCCAGAAGAGGGTATCAGATCTCATTATAGATGGTTGTGAGCCACCATGTGGTTGCTGGGAATTGAACTCATGAAAGAGCGAAGGGTCTGGCAATCAGTGCTCTTAACCTCTGAGCCTTCTCTCCAGCCCTTCCCTGGAGTTTTGAAGAGAGACAGAAACTGGCTCTGCAGAGGTTTTGAAGCCTAAGCTGTTTGCAATAGTAACATATCTCAATTTTTATCAGTAATGCAAATATCATAAATGAGAGTATTGATTTTAAAATGTACTATCTACTAGAGCCAGGTCCACTGGCAGATGCGGGAGGAACAAGAGGAATTCTTTACCAGCCCTCGTGAACCTATCCACAAACACAAGAAGCTGCCAGGAAAGGGGACCATCATAATGAGGCCAGGAAGGTCAAGGATGTATCAGGAAAGTCTCCTAGGAAAGTCTGGGTGGAGAAGACAGCGTGACGACAGGGAGGGTGTGATGAGGACACGGTCTACGTAGGGAACTACTCACAGAATGCCACAGAGACAGAGGCAGGTCCTAGAGAGGAACACACTATTCAGTGTGCCTAGCACTCTGCTAAGACATTCTCTCGGCCTGGAGATCCATACAAGTACTTAAGGTGAAGATGTAGAGCAGGAAGGTTTGAATACTGACCATCTCTGGCCACTCTGTGGGTGGTAGGGTTTGGGGGAATGAAGCTGGAAGCAGTTAAAAGGCTGTGGTAAGTGGAAAATACAAAGGGTTTGAATGAGGGCAGCAAACAGTTTTTTTTTTTTAAGGCACATTTGATATGCAGAGAAGGTAGAATCCCAGGGACCTTTCATCACAGGATGTGGAGGAAGAAGCCGTGGGAGACTCCTAGCTCTCTGGCCTGGGTGGTGATGCCACCAAACAGGATGCAGGAAGAAGAACAGGTTTAGGGTAGGCAGGAAGTTTAGACAGAGCTGTACTGAACTGACACTGGACATTTCTTCAGACATGGCTCAGGAGGGGAAAGGAATGAGCCCAAGGTGGCATTCAAGGTGACAGCAAGCCACAAGGGTGGTGACTCTATGGGTGAGGGAGCTTGGAAAGGGTAGAGAGAGCAGAAGGTGAGGTTCTGGCAGCCCCAGAAGCCCACAAAGGTCAAGGAGAGAGCAGTGAAGGGAAGAAGGGGACTGGAAATCCTATTTACGCTAGGATGAACTGAGCACCTTAGAGAACGCTCCTGGGGTGACGGGGTGAGAATGTCTTAGACGTCAATGACTGCTGAAGCCAGGAGAGGTCAGAGGTGGGTGCTCAATCAAAGAGCTGCTAGAAGCATAGGGGAAAGGTGGGGTTAAGGTTGCGATATTTTTTAAATTACTTATTGTCTAGGCATAACCAACCTAATATTTTGGTGGCAATCTTTTGTTCTTTCTTGTGGGGTTTCTGTGCATGTACACATACAATATAGACAAAGGCATTTACTGTGAGCAAGAATGGCACATTATAATCCAGGGATTATGTCTCTATATCTAAATCTCCTATTAGGTTCTCAGTATCACAGGCATATACAAAAAGGAAATAGTATTTCTTATAATCAAAACCTGATCCTTCTACATGACTCATATGACCCCTTGACAAAGCAGGCATGTTTCTTATTTCTGAGAGGTACAAGGTAGGAAAAAGACACACCCAGCCCCACTCACTGAGTTGCAGGAGAGAGGAAGCAATTACCCACTGGGAGAACTTCCAAAACTTAGCAGGGAGCTCTGGGTGCTACACCTGGAAGGCAAAGGACATCTGAGAGAGAGAGAGTGCTAACACACACCCAAAGGAGTGACACCCAGTGAGTCACGGAGAGGGAGTCCCACCCTGGGAAGCTTCCACACCTGCCTTCTGTCTCACCACCGCAAAGGCGGCCACACAGGGCTCTCTGGAGCAGTGTGGCAATGCCTAAGGAGCAGGAAAGACTGGTTAAACTGGCTTGTAGCTGAATGGCCACTGGACTTGGCTTGGGTTCACTCTCCCAGGAAATGGGCGAGGGGTCAGAACTGTGGCATAGAGGAGTGGCTCTTGAAGATTTCTGAAGAGACCTGGGCCAGGGGCTGCTATTGTAGAAAACTACGTGCTGGTACCTATTTACTCAGAGTCTTACTAGCCCAGGCTGGTCTTGAATCCTTGCGTGAACTTCCCGAGTGCTAGGATAATAAGTGTGAACCTGTCTTGGGCGTTTATCTTTCCAACAGAGGAACACCAGTGTTTCCTAAGCGGCTTCACTTTGGGCATAGCTTTCTCCCCTCTTGCTCTGGATCTCACCACTCTTACGCCTGTTTCTGAGTCACAAACTCTGTCTTAGCAGATGCCAGAGGAACACTGAAATTGTGCTTTTCTCCCTACACTCTCTGCACAGATTGAGAAGATTCCTGTGACTCCTCTACTACTTCAAATAGATCCGCTTTTGTTTTTTAACTACAGAGCAAAATGCCAACTAGTAAGCAAGCCTACCAGGAAGAAGTTAAGAAAGCGACTCTATTAACCCGGAAGGCAATTTCTTCCTGATTAGAGCATGGAACCCCTCGGCATGTGACGAAATGAAGTGCCACACAGGCAGAACCAGGACCCATGTGGGAAGAGGGACTCGGTCCACCACTTAATCTGAGTGCCCAGGTGGCCTCCCCACACACTGGCAGAGTGAAACCCAACCCTTAATGTGATGGGAGGTGGTGATTTGGGTGGTGATTAGCTTATAAGGGTGCAGCCCTTGTAAATGGGCCAAGTGCCTTTTAAAGAGACCCCCCAAGAGAGCGTCACCTCTTCAGTACGTGAAGACATGGAGAGAAGGTGCCCTCCGTGAGCCTGGACTTTTAGTCTGCCTGTTCTAAAACCTCCCAGCACCCCAGAACTCTGAAACATTTCTATTTCTAAGTCAAGCAGTCAATGTTTGGTTCTCTTTCTTTTTATCAATGTAGCGGTTTCCATGGACTGAGACCCACTGAGGAACAAGGGCGTGCTGCTAATGGAAGCCCTGAATAACATAGACAAGTCACTGAAAACACAAGATGCCAGAGTTTTCAGTGGTTTTTAGACAGATGGACAGACAGGGAGGGATGGACAGACAGGTTAATGGGGAAGATCTGCTGGGCTTTCCCAAGAAATAGCATAACCTACTTATGGCTACTGCTATTTTTGAGTAAAATCATTTTAAAAATATGAATTTTCTCTTCTTCACATTTTTCTAAGATTCTGACCAAAAAATAGTGGCATGGTGACTTTCTCATGTTTTCAAGGATACCTTTACAAGCAAAGTCACTTGAAAACAAGGATCTGGAAGAGTCTAAGGAGAACAGCTGTCACTCAGTACCCTCCAGTTGCCATGAGAGAACTCCTAACTTTGCTGCTCCATGCCATGCAGATTCCCCAGTCTGCAGTGCAGACACAGAGGAGCCTCCCACTGCCGGCTTCAATGCACATGAGGTTTACTGCCAATGGGGTCAATCATGGAGTCCCTTACAATCATGGTGGTAAATCAATCTTGAATGAATGTATGTATATGCCTATATGTATGAATGCATGCATATATGTGTATGTGTACAAAGACCAGAGATCAAACTCATGTATTTTTCCTTGCTGCCATTCACCTTGCCATTTATTAAGACAAGGGCTCTTTTGGCCTGGAGCTTGCCAATTTGTCTAGGCTGGCGGGGTCAGAGAACCCCAGGAATCTACTCAATTCCACCTCCTTAGGACTGAGGTTATAGAGGTTGCTACCACCCCCAGTTTTTTACATGAATTTGTGGTGATCCAATAGGTTCTTGTGCTTGGTATGGCAAGCACTTTACTGATCGAGCTGTCTGCCCCATCAGAGATCAGTCTTTAAGGCCTTATAAAACTATAGGTAATATTTCTGGCAGGCTTAATATGGTAGCTTACTTAAACCTTAGCACTGCAGAGGCTGAAGTAGATGATTTATAAGTTTGAGGGTTACATGGCAAGACTTGATTTTTTTAAAGAAAAAATCTGGAAGAACCAACAGATAGTATTCCATATAAGAAAGCTGTCAACAGGGTGTTCGTGCTGACAGTCCACATCCAGATCTCACTTCTCCAGTGCACCAATTGGGTGCTTGAAGTCTGGGGTATAAGTTCAGCAGTTTTTCTAAACAACAGAGCTATGACTTGCTGGGTTCTCAGGCATGAAGTGATTGAGCATCCAATGAAGACCGTGAACTCACATTCACACTGAACATTTCCTGTCAAATGTTTCATGTGTGGTCTTCAATGAGCTGAGGGACACGCAAGCAAGAGTGACATTCTGTGAGCACTTTACTGATCGAGCTATCTGTCCCAGCAGAGATCAGTCTTTAAGGCCTTATGAAACTGTCAGTAATATTTCTGGCAAGCTGAATATGGTAGCTCACTTAAACCCTAGCACTGCAGAGGCTGAAGCAGACGAAGGTAAAGTTAGGCCATGGGGTCATAAATGCCTTCTCTGGGCAGGTGGCCAGCTTTCCCCGCCACATCGCGTTATTTCCACAGTGCCATCTCTTGCTCAGGATAATTACCAGAGGACTTCCTCTAACTTGCAGGCTAGTTTTCTAGATTCAGTCTGTGTTCTTAGATCAGTGAATGCAATCCTTATGGTCCATGCTAGTGACTTTACCATGGTTGACACAGGCCCCTGGGATCATGTTTGAGCACTAGCTGAAACCACACTGGCAGTAATCAAATGTTTGGATTCTGCTAGATTCTTTCTTGAATTCAGGCAAAGCAATGCAGCCCCAACACAAACAACTACTCGGGGCAGTACTCTAGAGGCTGAGACGGTGAGGGAAAATGAGTCTGAGGAAAGGAAAGAGGAAAATGCTTGAATGACAACAAAAATAAAAGATGCTGAGGAGCACATGCTTTTGAGGACAGCTTGGCTTGGTGGGTAACACACATGGTGACTTAATGACTGTTCGTGTTTTCAGCCATGAAGGAACCTACTACACACCCTGCACACTGAGTGTACTGTGGCGAGGAGTCATAGGTTAAATGAAATAGGCCTAGGAGTTTACATGAAAGTCCCAGACATGTGATGGACATTTTATACCCTACTATGACATACACAGTTCCAGTAAAGTGCTGTGTGATTCAGAAGTAAATTCTTCCAAGAAGGGGGACTGGGGGCATTTAGGATGACAAAGATCAAATGTCATTTGTTTAAGCACTAAAGATACCTATCCACCTGTTCCAAAAGATGTTAAGTGTATACAAAGCCATGAACATCTATACCTATGGAAAGCAATGCTGTGTAAAAGAATGGTCCTGTATCGCTTACAAAATTCCTACTATAACTTAGTATTTCAAGTTCTTAACAATCAAAGCCTCCTCATAACAAGGATTTGGCGGAAAAAGTATTTTTGAAGTTGTAGAGTTGGAAATGTGAACTGCAGTTACAAAGGCCAGAATCAAGTAATTTTCCCTACAGCCACCTCAACACCCCAAAGAATAGCACTAACAACTGCAGGGAGCACAAATCCATCAGAGAGCTCCCAACCATAGACTGGCCTGTTCAAGTCATTCTTGGCTCGCCAAGTTCATTATGAGCAGGAGGGATACTCTCAAGCTCAGCTCTATCAACCCAAATGAGCAAGACATGGAGATTGCCCTGTGAAAAAGACCCATGGAGCTGGGGATTTGTGTGTATTGAAATGTCACACTGAAATCTCTTAACTATGTACAATTCCTGTGTAGCAATTGCAAATAGAAATGCATTTGAAAAAGCAGCAATGGCAGCTGAGAACACTCACATGGTGCTGAGTGTAGCCAGCTATGCTCCTAAGTGTCATCTAATCCTCATGACAAGTGGGTGAGATCCATGTTGTCATGCTCATTTTATAAACAATGAAAGCGAGGCACAGAGGGGCCATACACCGTGTGGAAGAGCTCTTGAGGCAGACCGTGAGCCTCCCTGGCATCGCCCTTTCCAGAGGATTCTCACAGTGGCTGGAAAGAAGGAGCAGTTGTTGAGCCACAGAATGTCAAGGTGAGAATGGGACCCTTCTCTTGTTCCTGCTTCTAAAGGCACCAGGATCGCAGATGGCTTACCGCCATAAGTGAGGTATGCACTGGAGTCTAGAGGCACCAGGACTGCAGATGGCTTACCGCCAGAAGTGAGGTATGCACTGGAGTCTTTGGAAGACATCACTGGACTGACTCAAGTGGTTCCTGCCACCTGGACATCTTGGCCAGAGTCCCTTTCAAGCTGCCAGCCAGAGGGACTGGCTTTCTCAAGTGGTTCTTGACTGTCCAGTCTCATTACAACTAGGAGAGTCGCTCCTGAACGAGTCAGTGATACTGTTGCACTACTGTACAGTGTGGCACTATCCAGTTGCCAAGTGTGCAGATAGTTTTCAGGGCACCTGTGTGTCAATGCCTTTCACAGGCATGCCCAGTTTGTGGCTCACAGGCCACATGCAACCTGACATGAGTATGATTGAAGTTCAACACAAAATTGTAAACTTTCTGAACACATTATAAGGGCATTATTCATTTATTTTTATTTATTCTATTTCTTTGTGTGTGTGTGTGTGCGCGCGCGTGCTTGTGCATCATGTGTGCATCATATCCCTTGCATCATGTGTGTTCCCGAGACTGTAAGGCTTGGGGGCAGGTGCCTTTACTTACTGAGCGATGTCACCAGCCTCACTTGAGGTTTTTTTTGTGTGTGTATGTATTTTTTCTTTGTTTTGTTTTTTGATGTATGTGTGTATGTGTATGCCTGTGTGATCCTGTATGGCTCCACTGCAGGTTCTTGAGTATAACTTGTAGACCACAATGTCATGACACAGTGTCAAAAGATCGAACACCTCTTTGTAGAAACAAGCTCGGGGCCACCACATGGGAACTTGTCAGAAGCATGAGAGAAAAGACAGTTTCTGAATGGCTTCTGTAGCAGGTAAAGTGCACCATCTGGTCTTCGCTTTTGCACCTCAGAAGAGACCCTTGTTTGTCCTGTGCCAGTGCAGGTCGGAGAAGAGCAGCAGAGGAGACGAGTTAGAAAATGTCAGGAGCCACACTTCAGCTTCTAGCTCCATCTCAGGTCACCGTACAACTTAGGAACACAGGAGGCCTTCCTGTAGGGTGTTCTGACCTGAGAGGAACAGACATCACAGCGCAGTACGTTGTGAGCCTTTCCTGAGGGAAGAGCTCTAATAAAGAGCACTCCCCGTGAACACTGAGAAGAGGGTAAAGGAAGGGCGAGGTGGAAAAACAGAGGGAAGAATCACGGCCTTGGTCAATATCCTGGCGACGTTCTTCATGATTCACAGAACCCAGCCTGTGCAAGAGACGGGGGCAGCCCCTCCAAAGTCCCGAGGCTAAGGAACAAAGGGCTGTGTTATCTGCTGCTTCCATTGGACTTGCACAGTTTGCCAGTCACAAAGGGCTGTCCTTACCTGCTGCACAAAACCAACATCAGGAGGATGAGCTCACCCTTACAGAACAGAGACCAAGCCACGAGTTTCGTGAGAACTCTGAAAGTTAGCTGTTTGGCAGGTTGGGTGTGGTGGTTCCATAGCCAGTTGGCTCTGAGTTTGAATCTCAACTTTACCTCCGTACCCTGGAGGACCAGAAACTGAGCTTCCATACCCAGTGAAGCACAGCTTCTATAGTAAACGAGATGATGGTCCAGCCACCACATGGTAGACACTCCCTGAGTGCTCAACAGGGGACTCAACTCTCACCATGGCCAATTGTTGCTCCACTCCCTACACCTACTGCCTAGCATCTAGCAGGCATCCAATCATCTGATGAATATCTGGATAGATCTACAGACATGCAGCAATCCTGTTTCATTGCTACCTCTCCTTCCTAGATCAGGCGCTCTATGCAGTTGCCTGAAGTTAAAAGCAAAATAAAAGACTTGTTGAAGTGGCTGGGAAGGATGAAGAATCAGCAATAGAAAATTGGAGAGATACACTTGTGAGGAGTACCAGGAGCAGTGGGGTGGGGTCTCAGGTTGTTATTTCCTATGTTAAATTCTACATTTCATAACATTTAAAGACCCATATCAGGTAGGTGGCTCCTACACTCTGAAATCGGTAGTCCTGGTTTGCTATGTTTTCATTCTTTTAAAGGATAGGCATTTATAGACATACTTCCCCCCACCCCCTTTGGTAAATAAAGGAAGAAGGGGGAAAGTTAAGGACACTTTGCTGGACGGTAAACAAAGCTTTCCAGCGGAAGGGATTGCTCCACCACAACCCCCTGAATTTTTTTGCCATGACACACTTGGCTGCTGTCAGTCTCGGACAGAGTGTATGGAAAGTAACATGAATTCACAATTTGTTGAACTAGTTTTCCCCCTTTCTCCTGCTGCCCCACAGTCTGGTCAACAACTGATTGTTTTAGAAATCAACTCTGACATCGATTTTCCAGACAATGTCTGCCTGACAGCCTGCATCTGAAAAGTGAGAATTTTTGATATGTAGCGGAATATAAAACAGATGATGCTGGTGATCTATCCGGGAGTTTATACCGTAGCACTACTGATGCTGGTGATCTATCCGGGTGTTTCTACTGTAGCACTACTGCTGCGAGTGATCTATCAGGGTGTGTCTGCTATAGCATGACTGATGCTGGTGATCTATCCAGGTGTTTCTACTGTAGCACTACTGCTGCGAGTGATCTATCAGGGTGTGTCTGCTATAGCATGACTGATGCTGGTGATCTATCTGGGTGTGTCTACTGCAGTATGACTGATGCTGGTGATGAGGGCATTCTATGCTGCAGCAGCTGCCACATGCACAGGGAGACTATAGGACGCTCAGTCGCATTTCTGGCTTCTGCCACCAGATCATAGTTGCAGTCTTCCTTTGGCAACAACTAAAAATGTGTCCACATTGGGCAGATGTTCCCAGAGTTGGGAAATAGATGCAACCTTCAATCTGTTTAAGAACTGCCGGTCTATGTTAAACAAAGGAAACAATCATTCTTCCCTTAAATAAGGAGTGACAGTGTCATTTAAGAACTCTGACAAATTCCTTAGCACATTTTGCTGTGTGCATGTACATGTGCACGTGTCTGTGGCTATTGTTCACTCCTCAGGTGCCCTCCACACTTGGCTCTTGAGACAGGTGCTCTCACTGACCTGGTGCTTGTCAAGGTTAGAATGGCTGAGCAGCGAGCTCCAAAGTCCGACAGACCCTGTCTCCTTAGCACTAGGATTACAAGCGGGAATCATTATACCTGCTTTCTGTTTTGTGTTTAACCTAGGATCTGAGGAGTAAATTCAGGCCCCCATAGCAAGCACTGTACTAACTGTGCTGTCTCCTCAGCCGCCTTGACAGAGACTTTGAGTGTAGTAAATTGACCTACATTATAGATACTCCTTCATGGAGAAACTTGGTTTAACTTGAATTGAAAAACATGTGACCATAATAGTTCAATTCATCTTTGTCCTAGATTTTAACATGTGAAATGAAGAATTCCTATAGGATGCAGTTAAAAAAGTAAGAGCCAAATATAGGTAAAACTACCAAATTTTTGTAGGTTAGTCTGATGGGGAAACTCTGTCAACCAATCATATCTAGTTAAGGCGTGGCTACCTGGAGCCCAGGAAGAAAAACTGGGAGGAATCAGGTGCCCACAACAACAACTCCACCTGGTGGATATGATGTCATGACACTGATAGCGCTACTACAAGATCGTTTTGGGTACCAGCTGCACAAGATGGTTCCAACTTGATTAGCTTAAATGTTGCACATCTTTCACAATATTCTGGCCAGACCTCCACAAAATACTCAGAGACTATTTGCAATTTTACCAGACATTAATCTTGGAATTTAACTATCATTTTACTTTCACAGGATCCCCTAGAAAGAACGTCGCACCCATGACAGCTGCAAGCAATTTTAGAGGACAATGTCCCCTCTTCCAGCAAAGTTTGCCCTCAGGCTTAGGGACATCATTTAGGGGTTGATTATAATTGGTATACGGTTGAGGGATGGGGGAGTAATTTTATAGGCTCAGGTATCTTTTTTTTTAAAAAAAAAAAAGAGGGATAATTGGATGATGGAATAATAGATTGGTATTTGTGAGTTATTGTTTTTAGACAATTATATTGGTATAGATTCTTGTATATTGATACAAAGTTAAATTATATTGAATACTGTATGCATGTATGCTTCTACCTCTGTTTAAAACATTGTTTATGTATTGATATATATTTATCATATTGCAGTGTACATTTCTACCTCTGATCAAGATACTTATACATTGTTTATATTTGGAGGTCATTGTCCTCATTTATTGCACAGTTGTTTATTGTCTTAGTCTTTAAGTTAGATAGGTATTGAGAATTATAGATCAATAGTCATCTATGTTTGTCATATTTATAATTAGACTAATCAGGTTCTTTAGATACATAGAGATTATATTCAGTATAGATAGATAATCTTCAACCTCTTCAAAGAGCTGTAAAAAATGCCCTTTAATCTAACTTAGAGTTCCGTGGTAGTGAGACACAATCGCTCCTAGCAACACTGATCTACTCCCGAGAGAATGTTGAGTACCAAAGACACTCCACCTGGAGCTTTTCTTCTTGGCAAAACTGGCCTTTGGGCAAAGAAATGCCCATACCTCAACCACTGACAGAGACACATAGTATCCATAAATGGATAAAACAGGACTGTAATATCCTGCAAAGACAGGGTAAGACAGTTTTGAAAAGTTTCTTGCCTTTGAAAATGGTATGTCAGTTACGTTAGGCCTTAGCCAAAGTTGGTTGCTTCAACTTTACAAATGAGACTTTGGGTGATTGCTCAGGTAGCCAGTTGTCTTTGTCATTTTTGCACATTTTGGAAGTTGCTCGATTGCACTTCCTGTTTACTCAAGTAATATTGTTTCCCTTCTCAGATCTTTGATGGAGTTGAAGAGTAGATAATTGTAGTTGCCTTCCTCATGATTTAGCCAAGCTTAATTTCAATACAATATTTAGACTCCTTGAAATAAAATGTTTAGTAAAACTTTTGTTATGCGTTCCTTGCTTAATATTGTTTATTGTTTGTAATTTTATAGTTGGTATCTGTTCCTATTGTATATAGTTGTATTGGGTTTGGATGGATCTTGTTTAGACAAAAGGGGGAGATGATGGGAAAACTCTGTCAACCAATCACATCTAGTTAAGGAGTGGCTACCTGTGCCCAGGAAGAAAAACTGGGAGGAACCAGGTGTGCGCTCTCTCTGCATGACTCCCACCAGACAGATAGGAAGTCGGACCTCCCACTCTTGTAGAGTGAGTTTCCCCTTATAACCATTAAAAATATAATTGTTATCCTTGAGCTGGCCTGGTTATTTATCGGGCCGACCTAATTCGTGTCATTAGTCTTTAGAGCATGAGATTTTCACACACAACCCCCTTCCTCTTTGTCATCTGACCCTTCGCTGAAAGCAAAACTTGGCTGCCACACACAGACCCAAGCATGAAGAGATAAGTGTGTGCCTTCCAGTCCAGACTCTACAGACTCCAGTGTCTGAGATCATGAGAAATTTGGACCAGAAAGCCCTTGGCTTCTCAGAGATTATAGGGTTTTAAAACAAAATCAGACTGTATGACTACAAAATTTAACAACATTTGATATTCCTAGAATAATCCTAAAGATTTTAATCATATTTAATGTTATTGAAATATTTCATCTTGTTGCCAACATTTCTTTAAAATTATTACATTTATTTATTTACAAACATGTATGTATGTGAATGTGCAGGTGTGCACATACCATGGCACATATGTAGAGGTCAGTTTTCTCCTTCTACCATGTGGGTCCTGGGGACCAAACTCAGCTTGTCAAGGTTAGTAGCAAGTGCTTTATTCACTGAGCCTTCTTGCTGGCCTAGCAACATTTATTTTAAGCTCAAAAGCTTTTAGCAATAAAGACAAAGACATAGACATAAACTAACAGACATGGAAATGACAAAGAAACAAATTAAGGCTGTTATGAAGAGGCAAATGTGTGTGTGTTTGGTAGGAGTGATAGAGAGAGAAGTGGGGGACGCTGAAGAGTTTCCTTAATTTGGGCAAACATCTCCCTCTCCCATAATGTAGATATCAATTCTCACCTCCATCCTTACTCCACCTGATCTAGGGCCTCACTATCTTCCCTTGGCTTTATTTCAACAACTTCCTAACTGGTATTCCTACTACCATTATCATAGCTTTGTCTACTCCGAACCCATACCACTCACCTGGAGATACACACACACACACACACACACACACACACACACACACACACAGAGAGAGAGAGAGAGATGCCAGTCGGGTTGTTCCCCATCACCTTCTAATCCTGACAGCTAATTACGACAGCTCCCCAGCCCAGGGTTTCTGCACCTCCTGTTGATTTACCTGGAGCCCAAACCCTTCATGTACTCTGATTAGCTTCTTAACAAACCTACAAAGACCCCTGCCCCTCCATCCTATGGACCACAGATATTAACTCTGCTTGTTAGAAGTCCTGGGTGCAAACTGCTGTAGGGATTTTGAAGAGAAGGGAAGAAGATAGCCTCCTGGTGTGTGGGGACAGGGACGAGGTGCTTAAGGACAACAGAATTTGAGGAAGGACTGCAGTCAGAAAGTGGCTGAGATGTGGGTATCTTCTACACAAGGAACAGAAGACAGCAGGTAAACAACACCTGTAAGAGCAATGTCAGCTTTGGGGTGACCGAGAGTCAGCGTTAGATGGCTGTAGTCACATGGGAGAGAACACTGGGAAAGTCTGGCCAGCAATTAGGACAAAGAGAGCAAAAGGAACATGACAGTCACAGAGAACACTCCATGAGAAGGAGAGGAAGGTCTCTAGAGCAGGTGACACAACCAGATGACTTGTTCTGGGACTGAGGAAGCGACCCTAAGTGACACTAAGAAGATGAGGCATGCAGGATCATTGGGGGCAAGAAGGAAAGCCAGGATGGACAGGGCTGGAATTAATACACAATGGGTCTGCTTGCAAACAGAAGGCTGAGATGGTGAAGTGTGTGGAGGACTACTAGAAGTACCAGTCGTTACCAAGGATGGGAACTCTTGGCTGAAGGACAAGAACAGTTCACATGCCTACGTCCTACTGTGTTTCATTTCCTGGCAACGACTTTTAATGTTCGAAGATAAAAACTCTGTTTTGCTTGCCTTACAATCACCCATTGGCTTGAGTCACTCTGAGGGTCAGACCCCAGGATGTTCTGTCAACCAGTTCTGACGAGCTGGAGGAGGCACTGCGTCACACACACCTACTGAAAACTAGCATGCTAGCATCTGAATCATCTCTCCTCTTGCATCACACGGCAGCAGTGTGCATGCTAAGCTTGGTTCATTGTTGCTCTGTGTCTATTGACAGCTACCAGAAGGGTCAGTCTGCAGAGAAAGCCAGCACTCCACTTCCCCGGGTAGTGAGTCATAAAGTCAGATTCTAATCCCACGAAACAGTGCCAAGTGACTTCAAAAAGTTTTACTAGCAGTGTAATTGGTTTGGAAGGTCTGTTTTCCACAAAGAGAAAAAGCACAAATTTGTTCCTAGGAGCTGAAAGGGAACCTTTGAAAAGACCAGAGGTACAAATCCAACGTGGAAATCAAATTACGAAGTGAGATGCGCATGTTCCCACCCGAGCTATAAACACTCCATTAACAGCATGGTCACAGGCGGCTCTTCAAACTTTCCACCCATATTGATCACATTATCTCACAGGTTACATTAGCCCGGAACTGGTCTCAGCCCCTGCCAGCACCAGTTTTCCACAGGGATATAAGTAGAGGAGTCAAAGAACAGCAGCCTAAGAGTTCTGAGCTCCACATGCTACTCCAGTTCTGAAGCCCCTGTGCATGCCATCCTGTTCTGAACTCCATGTGTGTGCACCCCTGTTCTGAACTACACATCCCACCCTGTTCTGAACCCCATGTGTGTGCACCCCTGTTCTGAACTACACATCCCACCCTCTTCTAAACCCCCTGTGCATGCCACCCTGTTCTGAACCCCATGTGTGTGCACCCCTCATATGGATGTTACACCTGTCCTGAACATGTTACTCCTGTTTTGAACCTCACATTTTAAGACCCCTGTTCTAAAACCCATGTGCACCCATGTACTATGTGCATGCTACCCTTGTCATGAGCCCCATGCTATCACTGTCCTGAGCCCCACATGCTATCTCTGTCATAAACCCCATGCGCCACCTGTCCTGAACCCCACACACCACCACGTACTGAACCCCATATGCTACCTTTATTCTGAACCTCACATGCCACTTGTCATGAACCCCACTTGCCACCCCTGTCCTGAATCCTACATACCACTTCTGCTTTGGCTTAGAAGTGAATTCTTTTAATCATAGAGTTTCTGTATGTAGATAAGTATACAATCTACAGGGTGTATAAGATTAAATAATCTGAAATTGGGAAATAGCAACCAAGTGATTCTACAGCTTGTATTAAAGGTATTTTATTAGTATTTATAGAATCATCAAGGAAAGGCACGTCATATGATGCCAAATAACTACTAATGTATTGGATCATAGTTTCTTCCCATATCTTCTAATAAAAAATCATTTGTGTGTCTATATTAAAATCACATTTATCTTTTAATAACACTATCTTACAAAAATAAAGATAATTCCTATTATAATCAGGACAGCAACGGCACAGCTAACAAAACCAGTGAAACACGCCATCAATTTCCTTGGGTCATTATGACTGCTGTTGAGGAGCAGGCACTGAAGCCAGGGCCCATCCCCAGTGCGCCCTGGGTTAGTATGTGAAGTAGCATGGATGAGCCATGCTGAAGCTGTATCAATGATTGGTGGCAATCTTTAATTTATTCTTTCAGGAAAGTGGATATTTACATAATGTTTGCATTCTTGCTTTGAGTTGAGTGTGAATCACTCTCTGACCAGAAATAAGGAGAAAGGGGTGGGAGCAAGTGAAAAGGCATTACCAATGGGGTCGTCTTTGGCGTGCTCCAAGAAGCAGAAGATGTTTTTATTAACCTTTGCTTGCAACTTTTTTCTCTCCAACCTGGTTTCCTTCAGAAACAAAGAATTACACTTTTCCCAAGGAAAGGTCCTAAAACCCCTCTTCTCCAAAGCCACAGTGAAGCCCTAGAAGGAAGTCTAGGTTTTCTCACACCTTTGCTTCTGTGTGGGAGCTGCCATGGTCCTCTACCTCATGTAACACTGGCTTGTACAACCCTTGTTCTCTTGGGTAGAGGAAAGGCCACCCAGAAATGCCAAGAGTTGAAACAGACACACCTTGCAGGGTCCCCCTCTCAGTGCCTGCCCTTCACGACAGTCACATCCACCCTGAAGGTGGACAATTTCCCAAACACCTGGCAATTACATTAGTTTTTTTCTTTCCCTCTCTTGAATTACTCCATTTGGCCTAGTAGAGTCTTCAGATTGCATTATTCTCTGAAAAGGAAACAGGAAGAGCTTTTCATTCCTATGTCCTCTCGTTTCCCTTTAATACAAAAGTCTTGAAAACACCGGTCCTCACTTGCTGTCTTCAGGGCCCACTGGCTGCTACTAACTCAATTACCAGTTAGCTTTTCCAGTTTCAGTCCTGAGAATATCTTGGTGAGGACCACCTGTTTCCTCAGTTGGTACACAGCAGATCTTTCTCCAGCAATGACTGGAACTCAAAGCCCAGCAAGAGTCCATTCCATAGGCCTTGGTGTCCTGGAAGCTCTCTTTGGTAATCACACAGAGAAGGGGAGATGGCTACTGATGTGCACAGTGAAAAAGTAAAAACTGACTCTATCTACTGACTTATCCCCTGGGATCAGAACATGGGCTGAGCCCTAAAGAAGCCAACATACTAGCTAGTTCTAACAGGTATAGGATGGATAGATGTCCTGTCCACACAGAAAGTGTCTTCTAGAACTTCCCAAGTGATTACAGTAAGAGAAGCCATGGACCATGTATCCCAGCTTCAAGTCATATCTACTGGCCGTGTGACATCACCAGAGACTTAACAGTCCAGGATCTCATTTGCATATTTGCAAAATGCAAGAAAGGAGAGAAGAGACCTTAGCGGGTCTGTTGTGAAAGTCGTGTGAAGCAATACAAGGTCTAGGGAACAACAAGATCTAACGGAAGTTTCCTCATTTACCATGGCCGAGCAATTCAATCATGGATGCTGCTCGCCTGTTTGAGGTCTAATAATTATTAATGGCCAGCCTGGCTGGGATAAATGTTCCTTGGCCTAGAATGTCACTTCTCAGGACTTTCAAAGGAAAGTTTGATATTTTCCGTCTTTTCATCACAGAGTTCCCCTCTGAACAAAGCGAGTAAATGTGACTCCACACTAGCAGCCACTTTTATAAATGTGATTCATGCTAATTAAACGTGTAGCTCAGGAGAATGGAATTGTTTGTTTCGACATTTCCTTTTGTTCAGTAATTATGATTCAAGGTTATATTAGATAGCACACTATTATAATTCTGTCATGAGATAGACACTGTACATGTCACATCTTTGAAAGCAGGCACTGCCATGTACACCCAGGTGCTTTGCCGAGGAGGGGCTGTGCAGACTGCATAAGCGAGTCTACCAAATGTGTGTGTGCAAGCATCCCTCACTTCTACACGGGGAGCAGCTCCGAGAGAAGGCACTGAGATCATTCTGGCTTCTTAGAGAGTGACCGGATTCGCAGGAGGGTGGAAATTTAAAAATAGAAGCTAACGTGGCTGGAGTTTATCTCAGATGCTTACCTCCCAAAAGCAATCTGTTCATCCATGATGACAGCAAGCAGTTCACAGAGTGATTTAAATTCTCACGAACACACTCAGAACTGCACTACCTGCCAGCGTGGTGGAGAGCACGGACACACAGGCATCTCACATTCCCATCCTTTTCTCCATTCCCTTTCCTTTTCCTCCCTCTGCTCTTCTCCTTTCCTGTCTACACTGGGGATTGAAGCTTTGGCCTCACACATGCTAAACAAGTACTCCACTACTGAGCCATATCCTTAGCCTTCTATTTACTTTGTACTTTGAGACAGGGTCTTACTAAGTAGCCCAAGCTGGCCTTGAACTCTGTCTGTACCCCCGACTGGCCTTGAATTTGTAATATTCCTATTTCTGCTTTCACTCCTGAGTAGCTGGGATCACAGGCCTTGCCCTCCAGAGCTAGGCTTACCTCTTTTTTTTTTTTTTTGGTTTGTTTTTTCTGTTTGTTTGTTTGTTTTTGTTTTGCTTTGTTTTTTTGAGACAAGGTTTCTCTGTGGCTGTCCTGGAACTCACTGTTGTAGATCAGGCTGGTCTTAAATTCACAGAGATCTGCCTGCCTCTGCCTCCCAAGTGCTGGGATTAAAGGTGTGAGCCAACACTGCCTGGCCCTCTTTGATTTCTTAAAGTTATGTCTTAGTATGTTTTTGATCTATTTTGGCTGTTGTTGGTGTTTAGAAACGGTCTTACTATGCAGTTCAGGCTGACCTGGAAGTTGCAATATATGACCAAGTTGACCTAAGACTCATGAACTTCCTACTCACCCTCCCTTGTGTTACAAACATGGTACAAATATGTTGAGTTACAAACAGGGGCTACCATGCCAACTTGATAGTTTTATTTTGCTTTTCTTGAGACATGAGCAAGAAAAATCCCTTGCTTCAAAGGCCTCGTGAGCAGAGGCATTTAGAAAGTTAGATCTAGAGACCAGGTATGGTGACACGTGCCTTTAATCCCAGCAACTTGGGAGGAAGAGAAGCTCTGTGAGACTGCGGCCAGCCTGGTCTACATAGTGAGTTCATTGACAGCCAAGGCTATGCAGAGAGACCCTGTCTCAAAGAATCAAAACCAAAACAAAACACCACCACCAACAACAAAAAGTTAGATCTATGACAATCTCTACAACACAGTCTCTGGAAAACGTCCATTACCTGGGGCCTTAGAGCTTGGGATGACAAACACAATTTCAGATGTGTGACATAGCCAGGACTTTATGTGATCCTAAGTTTAGATTCAATTTAAAGAAATCAGATGTCCAACTATGAATACTAAATCAGATTTAAGGCCCTGAGTGGGGTGGGTCACACAAATGTGATGTACTTTCGAGGTGATAATCTGAGTCTATTGGACTAACGACTGTACAGTGAAGACAAATGCAATTGTTACATAGCCATGTAAACTGCGGAATGAAAACCATTTATCCTTAGGAACCCTCAGCTAGAATTCAGTTGTAGAAAGGCATCTAAAAACTTTGAAGGACAGATACGTTCAGTTGAGTGAGTCAAGGAGACAGAGGGGCAAGGGTGGGCACACAGGGTGGCAGAGCAGGTCTGAATTTCCGGTCATTTGTTCTGAGGATGCAGAATGCTGGGAAACTGAGCTCTGTGTTGCACTGTCCTTAGGAAGCCGTTGCTCATCAGGTAGAGATGGGAAGCTGGAAGGTTAATATGAATTCATCTGGGATGCCGTCCGAGTGTACTTGTAGGGAAGTGGGCCACCTCTTTCCTGAAGACAACTCAGCTCTTCCTGTACTGTGAACAAAACAGTGCTAACTGCACGCATTCTCTCTCAGAACCAACTGTGCTACCAAAAAAGCTCTGCTTCTAGAAAGTCTTTATTTGTTTGGAGCACGCTGAATCATCTCAGAAGCCAGCACAAGGGGTGTCTTAGGGCTGCCATGTCTGAGCGCAGACTTCAGGACACATTTGGCTCCTTCTTACACTGTAGGATGTCGTTCTTACGTGAGAAATGTCATGAAAATCTCTGACACAGAGTATGGGAGGGTTCAGAATTGGGACGTTTTTTAACAATGTTGAGTTTGGAACTAGATGTGGTGACACATGACCTGTAATCCCAGGCTGAGGCAGGAGGATCTCAACTGAGAGACCAGCTGGGTTACACAGTTAGACTCAGTCTCAAAAAAGGAAAAGAAAAATACAGGGGGAAAAAGCATACAGTTTCATCACTTTCTTGGACACACATGGCTTCCCAGGCTGCACACCACTCAAACCCATGGGACTCCATTTACAAAGACCACAAAGTGAGGAGCAGTGCTTTTGCTCCTCCTACTGAAGCCGCATATTAACTGAAGGAATGCCTGCGACCTAAGCCAGAAAGGATGGCATGCTAAGCAAGAACACAGAGAGCAGGCTGCCCAGACACGGGGCCAGCAATTGGAGCATTAACATAAATAAGAACAGTAATCCGTAGGTATGTAAAGAAATGAGCAAGTAGCTTTTCCTTACAGCAGGGTGAAGACTGACTGAGCACCAGTTCCCAACACAGCACAGCAAACGCTGTACCGGACAGACGTGGCCAGCGGCTGCACAAACAAGGTGAAGCAGAGGGGAAGGAAGATGCAGAGGAGGAACAAGAGGGTCTGGAAGCTTACTCTTCCAAATTTCCAAGCAATGGCCCTATCATCCATCTATCTATTTACCTATCTATAAATAAATATAGATACAGAAAAGAAATCGGACAACCCGATGACAGAACTGGTATGATTAGTAATAGGCACACTGGCTCCCTGCTGTGGCTCCTGAGGAGGACAAAGTCACTTACATAGAACCCTGCACAGAGTGCACAGGTGGAAAATGATCACGAGGTGACACTCTGTACTCTCTGAACATGTCCACAGCACACAGCACAAAGACAGCCAAGGAACGGTCCCAGATGAAAGCAAGCCGAAAAGACTTGATGATGAAATGCACTAAGTGGACTGATGCTACCCTCGATAGGAAAAGGCAATAAAGGACACTAGCGGCAACACTGGAATATGGGCTGTAGAGGAAAGCATCAAGTACCCTGAATCTGCCAACTGTATGACAGTTGTAGTAGACATGCATAGTGAAGCATTAGGGCACGTGTGCTGTCTACTCCCAAATATTCAAGAAGATACATGTCTGTAGGTCTGACTACACAGTTGGGCAGGGGAAGAATGATAAAAATAAGTGAAAATATGAGACCAAAATGGGCCACATTGAGTAATGATATAAGGATAAGGCCTCAAGACAAAGTTCAGAAGAAGTTGCATCCAGGAACTTCCAAAATATGATGGCCCGAATCCGACCAGCAATAATGACAATACCGGCTATCATGCCAGTGTGGATGGGGCAAACTCCACATGGCCTTGGCCCTAGGTGGAAAGCTACAGGTGGCCAATAGCCGCCAAGAGATGGAGAATCCACTCCAGAACCTAGCTCCCACATAGGTCGCCCAGTTTCAAGAGATCAACTCTACACACATGTACATATGAGCAATGCTAAATGGACTCAGTAGGCTGAACACTCAAAGGTGCACACACATGCACACAGATATTCACACATCTGTACACATAACAATAATAAAGATGGGAACATGAATCTTGGAGGTGGCATGAGAGGAACTGGAGGGAGAGGAAGGGGAGGAGTGATGCAGATACAGGGCTCACGTATGAAGTTTTCAAAACTATTAAAAGGCAAAATGAAATAGACAACACAGATACAACACACACATGAACACAAAGAGAGAAAAAGAGAGAGAGAGAGCCAAACTATGCACAGTTGCCAGAACAATGCTAAGGGGTGTTGGTGCTCATCTTGCTTCAATGAGGAGAAAAGCAAGCAATTCACCTTTTGATTAATCCAAAATAGGAGCAAGGAACTTAGGTATTTTGTTGGGCTCACTGTGGTTATCAGCATGGTTAATGTCTGCTCAGAAGGTGCTAAGTGGTCTGAAAGGTGTTCCATTTGCATAGGCTCCAGGCTTCTTCAGAAGAAAGGTACTCTATCCCAAGAAGAAACTAGGATTTGTCCAAGCAATACAGAGAGTGAGCAAGTGGCAGAAATCAAACGAAGCTATCACGAAGCTGGTGGGCTGTGCTACTGCTGCTAAGCTAAAGGTGTTTGCGAACTACTTATTAAGCCTTCTCCAGGAATCAAAGATGAATCCCAACTTAGATGAAATCCTGAAGCTAATAATAATACAATAGCAATACATGCCTGGGTAAGTAGATTCTGTACTAATTACAGCCAGGGCTCAAATGAGTGAGAACAATGAAGTGACAGCTTTTGTTCCCACTCTGCACTTGAATGCTCTCTCTTCCAAGGGCTGAACTTTCGAATGAATCTCTTCTTGGAAACAAACTGGATGCCACTCTAAGATAAGCAGGGTGCTACCCTAGACACTTGGGTAGGCTAAGGCAGGAGGAGGTTGGCTTGGGCCCAGGAGTCTGAGATAAGCCTGGGAAACAGTGAAACTGCCTGAAAAACTAAGAACACAGTTTATAAATATGCCACCCAAACCACTGAAGTGATTGAACCAAAATTAATAAATCTATTTAAAATATAACCAAAAACCTGCCTTCTTGTTTACCTGTTAGCATAGAAGATGGAAGGAAATAAAAACTAGAAAAATAACTAACATCTGTCTTTGTGAACATTTTTCTTTGTAGTGCTGGAGATCAAGGTCAGGGTTGTGCACACAGGATCAACGCCAGGGCTAAACACACAGGAAGCAAATATTCTACCAAGAGGCAAGAGAGCCAGCCAATTTTTTGACTGTAAACTCTGAAATGCAAATACCTTCATGTGTCAAAAGATGTGGAACCCCAAACAAAAGGTCAATAATATCTATCTGGACCTCCAAACTTCTATTTCTTGCTGAAGAAATCCAAGGGAAACAGCTCAGAAATCTGGGACTGACACTCATCACCAGCCACCTGTCCTTCTTGCCTAACAGCAAATGACCTCATAAAGCACTTGGCCTCATTTCAGGTTTCTCTTCTTTGATTTATTTCCTATTCATTAATGTAAAGTGGTATGATGTTAGTCCTGACTTCTCAATTTAGCATAGAATCGGCAGTTCTATTTCATTAATGATAATCCGCATCTTTGCGACATGTGGCTTTACAGGCACTGTCTGTCACCTGTGTCCTCATTTCTCATCCAGAGTTAGTGTCTGGACATGCCATTCCTTTCTTCCCACTGAAAGATGAATGGCTATCAACAAAAAAGCATAAGCTCAAAATACTTATGTCTGTTGTTGGTTTTGGGGGTAAATCTTATCATTTGATACTGGATGCTCTTCCCTAACTTTAATTGTATTTTTAACTATGGAAAAGCCTTGAAAAACCTGATGCCCATCTTATACAACCATTTAGACCTATGCAACCATTGCAAACAACTGAACTAGAATCTCTATAGGTAAGACTCAGCAATCACTCTTTCCAGAAACTTCTACTTGATTCCACTGTGTAGCCAAAATTACAATCCCTGGGTTGAACACCCATTTCAACAAAGAAGTGAATCAATTGTAGACTGATAGAAAGAATGCTCAAGGAATTTTTGACATCTATCTTATTTGTTAAGGAATGTACAGTCCAGTTGGTGAGCAGAGGGAGGTGTATGTGAGCATAGAAAGCGAATGAAGAGTCATGACAATGTGTCAAATGAATATGGCATGCATTAGAGTTGATCTGAGACAGAGGAAGGCCCTCCCTACCAGAGAAGCTGCACGGCTGAAGGAGCTGACTCCGGCAGGGTGAGTGGGGCAATGGGAAAGTGTCCAGTGTAGCCAGCAAGCAGAGAGGTGACTGACCCAGCTAGTAGAATGTCCACTCTTTAGAGTAGAAATATTGAGAAAACAGGCTAGAACTCTCAGACAAGGCAGGAGGGAGTCTCCATGGAGATAAGCAGTCCACTGGGAAGACTGATTTGATAGTCAATCACCATGTTTTATAGAAACTTCTAAAACTCAAGTTGACTGATAGAACACTGTCCAGGTAAAAAACATACATGTCAGCAATTTACTTTTTAGTTTTCTATAAAGAGAGAAACTAGAGTTGAGCCTGCTGAAAATAAAGTGGACCTTGTTTGGGTGGAACCTCTTAGAGGGAAATGTGGGCAACCCAAGGGCTTGCCAAATTCCCTGCTCCTACAAACACTGCCTAGCTGCCTAGGTGCTAATCTCACAAACATGACACCTTTTGCAGGCGCAACCTACTTACTTTGCCCACAAAGCCTACTCATAACTAAGCAGTATAGCTGCCAAGGAATAATCTTTTTGTACACTGTGAAAATCTGTTGCTCTCAGTGGTCTAATAAAGGGATGAATGGCCAACAGGAAGGCTGGAAAAGGTTAGGTGGGACTTACAGACAAAAACAGAGTGTGGTAAAGAAAAAGGCAGAGTTGCAAGGAGATATAAAGAGAAGCAAGATGAACGTGCCATGTTGAAAAGGTACTGCCACATGGTAGAGCATAGATAAGAAATATGGATCAATTTAAGTTGTAAGAATTAGCAAGTAACAAGTCTAAGTTATTGGCTGAACATTTATAATTAATATTAAGTCTCTGTGTTGTTATTTGGGAGCTGGCCAGAGGTCCTGATGGAAAATTCCATCCACATATGATTCTAAAGAACTAAGTTTTAGGTCACAAAAATTCTCTTTCCTATAATATTTTTGAAAAGGGTTTTTTTTTTCAAGTTTAGTGAGCAACTGAAGACTTCTAAGAATCAAAAAGCTACCAAAGCATTTATTCATTCATTAAGCACTGTTTGAACAAATACCATTTGCTATTATTCTAGAATATGTCAAGAATCTGTTTCAAATATGTAACTTGCCTAACAATGTAGACAAGTCTGTCAAAGGCAGAACAGCAGTCTAGGTTTGCACAATTTATAGTTAGTTGGTTAAAATATCCTGCAATAACTTTTTAAAAAGTGGAAAAACAGGTAAGTTAATAACCTTATTTGATGAACTTTAAAACCCAGAAGACAGCAAATAGTAATATGTTTGGTTTTTAAAAACTGATTTATAGGCTACCCCTACTAAAATTTTATTAAGCAAAGTTTATTTATTCATACATCACAAGTTCAATTCTCGCCACAGAATTTACTCAACAAAACCAAGCGCAATGACATCCCTGAACCAAATGGAGATTACAGTAAGGTGACAAGGTGGGCACTGTCCACAGTTAACTAGAGCAATGAGGTCATGCCAGTGCTAGCAGACTACTTGAGAGGAGTGGCATGCCCAGGGGTGTGACCTTCTAAACAGATACTTTTAAAACCAGAGTACTATGCTCACTTGTGAAACGGCACCTAGTGGAGTTGCTCCATCCTAGTCTTTCACAAAAGCATTGCTCAGGCTGTACTTGGGCTACTCAGATGCACAGAAATGTGGAGCTCCTGGATTGGCAACACATAGTGCTCCGATTCCAAGCCGACAGAAAAGTTCTTCGTGTAAAATTTTCACCTTATAAACACCCAGCTCCATTACCTACAAATATCTATGACAAAATGGAGCAATCATTTATTAAAATAATAATAATAACCACACAGAAATGTTGGTAGGCTAGAAAAATATAGAAAATATAATAAGAAATATTCCTATTTCCTGCTACAAAGACCAAAGAAAATCAACTCTTCCTCCTCTCTCTGCACGCATGGCCAAGTCTTACCTGCGTAATGTACAGGGATCTCTATCTTTGGCCCAATGACATAGTGACCTTCCTCCAGGCTATGAGCAGTTATGGTGGTCCACTGCCGGCAGGAATGGATCAGCAGGTAGTCATTCTCCCGCAGCCCTTCCACACATTCTCCTAGAAAACACAATTTCATAGAAGAAAGTTGGAATTCATGTCAGCTTACTCCACATCCTACAGTGAAATTTGTTTAGTTGAAACTTGTGTGGGTTTGGGAAGATGGTGTAGTCTGGAAAATACTTGCTACACAAGTGCTAGGACCCAAGTTCAATCCTCAGCACTGGGGAGGCAGAGGCAGGAGGATCTCTGGTGTTTACTAACCAGCCAGTCTCTACCCAGTGAGCAGGTGCCTGGCCAAAGAAAGAACTTATCTCAAAGAATATGCTGGTGCTCTGGGTGTCCCTGCTCCCACTGGAGCTAGAGGCCATGAAACCTTAGGCCACAGGATTTAGGGTTTTGTTGGTGCCATTTCTCAAACAACCAAACAAAAAACTGTTTTAACTTAAGGAAAAAGGGTAGCATTACCTTCTAGCCATAAACACACACACACACACACACACACACACACACACACACACACACACACACACAATGAGAGAGATTTTACTTATTAACAAATTGACAATTTACAACACAATATTAATTCCTTAAGTTGGAAAAAAGGAGGAAAGAAAGATATAAAGAAAAAAGGGTTTCCATACCAAGTTAAAAATTATATACAAGGTTCCATACAGGCGTTTTTCCTTTATTTGGCAAAATGGTATTTACATACATCATCATATCTAACTGGCTGGGACTTGATGACAAACATCATTCAGTGCCTACAGCAGGTACTGCTCAGATGATGTTTATGGCATTTAATGGAAGATAACATTACTAAGAAGACATTGCTCCTTCCTAGGTGAGGAAAACCAAGATCCAAAATATGAAGTGATATGTCTAAACTCAGAGGTTTAATGAGTGGAAAAGTGGGATTCAAATGTAGACCAGAAGGTGTCAAAACTTAGCTCTGTAGCACTACAATTAAACTATCACAAACAAACTTTGGTCTGTTGAAGGAGTGTTTGACACAAAATTCATATATTCCTTTTAACTCCCACACATTCATCCACCAGTTCTCTGGCCTGCCACCAACCCTCCCAATCAATTAAACATAATGAAGCTTTATAGCATCCAAATGGAATTATTTCTCACTTAAATGCTCTCTGAAGTACCTTTTTAGCCTTCTGAAATAATGACAAACTATTTCAAAAGGGAAATCCACTCTTTCAATGTAAAAGATGTTTTTCAGATGCCGTCAAAATCCAGCCTATTAACTCTGGGTTAGTCATTCTAAATTCCCAATGAAAGTATCTGCAGAGGTTAATTCCTTCATAGGGAAGACAGTCTTCTTCATTTTTTATGTAACTTTACTGCGATAATTAAGAGGTATTAGTGATGTAATTGTATGTTTTGAAATGACATTTGCAGACCTCTCTAAAAAGAAAAGATTCAGTACTTTTCCTATCATTAATGAAGCCAGTAATGGTTGCTCAGTTGTCCCAACCATAAGCTAAATGGCTTCTAAACCAATACCATGATGATCTTTGAAACAGTTTTAACGCAAGAATATTTTTATCTTTGAGCATAGGAAACAAAGATTTAAATACTTTATTTAGAGGGTGGGAATGACCTGGAAGTAGTGTTCATTAGCAGGGTGGGAAGGGGTTGGGGTTCCCAGACTCCCTTGCACCTCATGCTTGGGGAGGACTATGCTATTTCATAAGAACACCTCCTGGGGCGCTCATCAGCCCTTCGCATTCCTCAGCTGATGAAGGCAGGAAGGAAAAGCTCTAGAAGCTTCATCCAAAGGAGATAATAACCAGTATCTACCACAGCAACCCCCAGGGAGGCGGAGCATGCAGCTAGTGTGCTCAGTAGACCTGCTCTCTCCAGCAGCTCTGTGCTCTAGGGTGTGGTCTTGGGAGGGAGGGGCCTCTGCTGCTCACTGACAAGATTGATGACAAACCCCTACTTCTCAGAGAACACACAGACAACAAATGGAAGGTATCATGACCAAATCTGATCTATTAGGACTCATCAGAGAACTTCAGCCACTAACTTTTGTTTTTCGGCCTAAATATTAATCCAATACTGTAATTTTAGCTCATGCTGTTCTTTAACAGGGAAGGAAATGACCTTCAGAGCAGCCAAGGAGTTTGCTTGGAGTGTACAGCTAGTTAAGTAGGAGACTCTATATTTCTTCCTTATCTTCTGCCATGACAATGACCTTACCTGGAAAATCACTGGCAGTAACCCAGGAAGCAGGGAGAAGCTGACTGTGGACTCCCAGTTCATTCATTTATTCACCCAGTACAGCCAGCATGCTTCTGAGCATTTGAGACTCACATATCAGTGAACTAAATACACTCCTTAGGATCCAGCAGGGAGGAGGTGGCCATGCCACCAAGAACAGTGAATGCTTTCATCACCAGAGAAGTATAAAGAGAGGTGCAATAGAAAACAGGAAAAGTTTATTAAAGGGATCATGAAAAGTATTAGAAAGGGGTCACATGTCTGAGAGGGCAAGCTGCATGCTTTTCAAATTTCAAAATATACTTTATTCATTTGTCCAACAACCTTTTATTTTTCATTTACTCATTTGTTTACATTTGTTTTGCATGTGTGTGTGTATGTTGGTGCCCAAGTGCCATATGTCTGCACCCACTTAATTTGTATTGTTTTTTTCATGTCTGTGAGCAGGCAATGAAGGAGTTGGTGGAAATATAAAGGAGAGTTGCTTCTGTCGTTTCAGAAGCTCACAGTATGCCCACATGTAATTTTGTGGGAGGGAGCACAAGAGCTACGCTGTGTGAAAGAGATATCCGATCTAGACGGAACCTAGAACGTCAAGCGGCAGAGATGAAGGCGGCAGAGATGAAGGCGGCAGAGATGAGGGCGGCAGAGATGAGGGCGGCAGAGATGAAGGCGGCAGAGATGAGGGCGGCAGAGATGAGGGCGGCAGAGATGAAGGCGGTGTTAAGGGGAGAGTAGAGCGATCTAGACGAACCTAGAACGTCAGGCGGCAGAGATGAAGGTGGCAGAGATGAAGGCGGTGTTAAAGGGAGAGCAGAGCCACCAGGCTTTTCCTGTGATAGAGGAACGGGGCTCATGAGGAAGAGATGGGAGCCTTCCAGGAGCCAGGAATGAACACCACCACTCAGCGAACACGAATCTGGAGATATTACTGAAAGATGCATTGGTGAAGGGAGAAAAATAAGCCCTGGGGCCTACATGGGAAACTCAGTGGGAGAGCACACTACCACTCAGGGAGGGAAGAAAAATGCCACTTTCAACAAGTGAATTGTTGTTTCATAAAGAATGTTTTAATTTTATTCCACAGTGGGATAAAGTGGCACCCAAAAAACCACTGCAATGAAGTCAATCAAAACGAAAACATAGTGTTCAGTCCTGAGCTTGCTGCTGTAGCAAACACTAGGAAGAGTCAGGAAGACTTTCAGAGCCTTAAAGTAGGAAAAGAGCAATGCCTATTTTTGAGCTTACGTCTTATTTAATTTTTTAACAACTGGTCTGTGTGCCTGCTTTAGGCAAAATAAGTTTCACGAAATTTGTCTGGAAATAAAACAATACAAATAACTTAAAATATCTCAGGGTAGGTCACTAATAAAGATAGGGAATTAAATGAATTCACAAAGCAAACATCTTTTTGTTATATAATTATCCTGGTGCTTAACAACAATGTCTAATGCTACACTTTACAGCTCAATGCTGTAGTCATGGGAAGCCTAAAGGAAGTAGGTATTACATTCTAAAACATGCAAACATCCTGAAATTACTCTGAGTTAAGACACTGCAGGATATGCCCCATTTGCTTGCTTTGACCTTGCTCCCCTCTATAGTAATCTACATATTCCTGTTACGATATCCATATTTTTTTAACACTGGACAGTTTCAAAGTAAGTCTGCTTTAAAATATTAAGGCCCAATTTCAATATCCAAACTAATCATTTATGAGTTAGACAGTAGAAATAAATAATCATCCTTCTGTCTTTTGGCTTATGGTACAAAGTACCCTCCCAAATCATCATTCTCTCGGCATCTCCCCCTTCACCACCTCTGTCACCTCTTTCAGTTCCCCCCCTTCACCATCTCTGTCAACCTCTCTCAGTGTCCCCTTCACCATCTCTGTCATTTCTCTCAGTGTCCCTGTCACCATCTCTGTCGCCTCTCTCAGTGTCTCCCCCTTCACCAGCCATTACAGGGGTGGGAAGGTTCAGCCTAAGCCTGCTCCTCTCTCTCCCTTAGCTACAGGTCGCTCTCCAGCTCATGGTATCAGTTGTTAATTTCTATGTAGAGCACTTAGCCTAGGCTTACTTTCCATACCTCTGAAGGGTCCTGCTCATGTGTCATTCACCACACAGCCA
>PVIU01012872.1:0-58242 GCA_004026605.1 Ondatra zibethicus | reverse complement strand
CCCAGGCCAGGTGGATTGGTGTGCTCCCATTAGTTCAGGCACACTGTCTCAGTAGGTGGACCAGCCCCTCACGGTCCTAACTTCCTAACTCATCTTCTCCCACCTTCTGCTCTTCACCTGCACCTTGGGGGCTCAATCCATTGCTCTGATGTGAATGTGGGTCTCTGTCTCTATCTCCATCCATCGGATGAAATTTCTCAAAAGCTCATTCTTAGTAGAAGGTGACTCAAAATGTTCCCCCATAGAATTAAAAATAAAGAGTTTATATGTCAATTGAAAAAGTTGTTTTATGTGCCCCTGATATCATTCTTGTATTAATATATGGCAGAAGAATTTATTTTTTCAATGGCTACATAACAATGAACACATAGCTATCTACCAAGGCACTTCACGGCACTTTTTTTTTTGCATCAAATTGCTACAGTGTAAACTATGCCTATGACTCCAGAGCTCAAGGACAGAAGGCTTCCCAGAACCATTACTATCAGACCCTGCTGGGAGGGATCTGAAATACCACAAAGCTTTTGGAGAGAAAGCTGAAATTCTGTACTCCGTAGATATAAATATACCAATCAATTGTATGTAAGAAGAAGCATATTGCCTTCAGAGGAAGTAATTGGTGCTAATCATCATTTTCTGCTGAGTAATTATTGGTCTTTAAGTACCATGTTATATTTTATTTCCTTCCCTTTCTGGGCTAATAGGAAGCAATGTCATATGCTTTAGTCCTGTGATTCATAAGGTCGAGGACACAACTGTTCCATTTTTACTGTGGAGCACTAAACACAACCATCAGCTAAAATAACCCCTTTTTTTCTTAAGTTGCTTTTTTGCAATAGTATTTTACCACAACAACACAATAGCTAATATTCTCTCATTCTATTGCTGTTAGACAGCTTCATGTTTCTTACCAAAATGACTTATTTCATTTGGATTGCAGAGATAGCTTTGTTTAGAGAGAAAAGATCCTAGCATTAAGCTAAAAAAAAAAGTAACAAAGATAATACAGGAAAATTGATCTAGTTTTGTTCTGCTATTTTACTTTCTGTATTGAGAGCTTCTAGACAACTGACGAACAAAGATGGAAACAGGTTAAAGGATTTTTAATATTTCAAATTTTAATACATATCTCAGATTGCCATTCAGCAAAAAAACTGTTTGCTTTACTATTTGCCTACTTATCAATATTCTAAATCAAAGGCCTATTTAACAGATAGAACTATATTTTCTCAAGATCTTGACTCTATACTTGCAAAGATTACCACTTAAAAAGGAGATGGGGTCCACATTTTAAAAGGAAAGGAGAAAAGAGAAACCAATGGAAGAAAAAAATAAATATAAGGATTTTAAGTTCAGTATTTTAGTTTGCTTCCTACTGCTGTGATAAACACCATGTCTAAAAGCAACTTGGGGAGGGAAGGATTTATTTCATGTTTCATCTTATAGCCCATTATGAGGAAAAGTCAAGGCAGGAACCTGGAAGCAGAAACTGGGAGGACATTGTACATTGGCATCCTCTCCAATGCTCACTCGGCCTACTTTCTTATACAATACAGGATCACCTGACCAGGGGTGGAACTACTCAGAGAGGACTGAGTCCTTCCCATGGATCACTAATCAAAAATACACTTTTGTATACAGGCTAAGTCGATGTAAGAATTTTCTCAAAGTTTCCTCTTCCCAGATGATACTACCATGTGTCAAGTTGACAAAAAAACTAACCATCACAGGCAGGATGCCGTGAATCCAAGAAAAGGTAAGAAGTATGTATACTCAGAAGATGTGTAGGTTTCCATTGGTAAGGGAGTTTCTTTGAGTGAAGGAAGGAGAATGGTAAAATCTGTACAAATTAATGGTGGAATTCAGATGTATTATTTCTACAAATCCTTTTTGAAGAAATTTGACAGGTCAAGTGCAACCATATGTGTTGTGAGAGCAGACAATAGAAGATGGACAGAGAGCCTAGAAGGTACAGGTAACAGCTGTAATCTGGCACTTAGGGAGCCACCTGGGTGAGCCTGCCTGAAAAATCATGAAGAACCTTCACATTAACCATGTACTGCTCTGCACAGTGCCCTATCCCAGACAGTCATTCCCCAGTATTAGCTCTCTACCTTCACTCAAAAGAAGAAACCCTGCTTCGTGCCATATCCCACAGCATCCCAGATAGAAAGAACACTGCACATGGTTGAAGGAAGGATCTAAGGAGGAAATGTCACCAGAATCTTTCCTTTGAGTTGTTTTATACTGTTACTTCCCTTCTTTAAAAGTAGTCAGAAGGAGAACATTGACTTACATAAAGCAACATCCCCTATTTTATTATTACAATCTATGTGTCTCAGCATTGGAAAAGAATACATTACTAAGGGGGTGACACAGGAAGAAAGACTGGGAAGATCAGAGACAGTAGTCTTACTTCATGTCCTTGAAAAAGAAATTCATGGGTTCTGTGAGTCTCTCGAGCAGCAAGAATCTGGGCACCACCCAAGGCTAATACTGAAGATACCTTTAAGTTCTCCAAATAAATGCAGAATAAACACTGAATTCTACCTTTAGCAAAGGTCTCTGCCTTCTACACTTGTCTTAGATAATTTAGCCAATTGGTATTAAGGCTCTGTTGGATTCACTCAATGAGGATGTCTTCAATCATCACCGTTTCCCAAAATGCATAGATTCTGTTGCTACCATTGTTGCATAAGAAAGGTGTGAATCTTCATAGAGTAGTAGAATTTTCCAATAGCCCAAAGGGTAAAGATTTTATTTAGACATTTACTCAATATAAAATAAACATCAAAACTGTTTTTCTAGTGCACCTTAATTGTTAAAAAGACTAAAGATTAATTTTTTGTTGTTTTTTTTCAAGACAGGGTATAATAGCCCTTGCTGTCCTGAAACTAGCTCTGTAGGCCAGGCTGGCTTCAAACTCACAGAGATCCTCCTCCTGGGATTAAAGCTGTACACCAACACTGCCCAGATAAGAAAACTAATTTTTGTCTACTAATTTATATATGAGTAAAATGTTAACTGAAATTTATAGTTAGTACTTTGTTTGGATTGGGTTTTCACAAAAACCCCTAGAAATCATGGCATTGGATTTCCACTGGAGCCCTTAGAATTCATAGCATTGGGCTTTCACGGGAGCCCCTAGAATTCATAGCTCTGGCCACCTTTTAGATAAACACACTATATTTGTATAACGTACAGAAGGCGGTAACTATGAAAGATGGTAAATACTTCTGGAAATAAGTGTTTTTTGCAGTCTGTGGCTGTGAACTTCTTGTCCTACATGGATTCTGGATGTGTATATTATAAGGACTGGTGCCAGTTTTGTGCTCCTTTTTCAGGTTAAGGTTAAATCTCACTGCAGGACTGTACTTTTTTGGCTGAGGGTTACATGTTTTCTATACATCCGTTTCCCTGGTACTAAACATATGTGTGCAGCAGATGTTCTTAGCGTGTAATCTCACTGCAGCTTTCATGGAGCTCTCATCTGATGAGCACTGGAGAACTAATGCTTCTTCTTTCCAGACTCTGCCACTAACCAACTGTCTGTTCTCGGAAAGAACAAACAAGTTCAGAAGATTTTTGATTAAAGTAGACTTTGAGGTAATAATATTAAAGCCACCCAAAGTTTCTTCTTTTTTTAATTGATTTTTATTGAGCTCTACATTCTTCTCTGCTCTCCTCCCTGCCTCTCCCCTCCCCCTTCAACCCTCCCCCAAGGTCCCCATGCTCCCAATTTACTCAGGAGATCTTGTCTTTTTCTACTTCCCATGTAGATTAGATCTATGTAAGTCTCTCTTAGGGTCCTCATTGTTGTCCAAGTTCTCTGGGATTGTGGTTTGTAGGCTGATTTTCTTTGCTTTATGTTTATAAACCACCTATGAGTGAGTACATGTGGTAGTTGTCTTTCTGTGTCTTGGTTACCTCACTCAAAATAATGTTTTCTAGCTCCATCCATTTTCCTGCAAAATTCAAGATGTCATTATTTTTTCTGCTGTGTAGTACTCCATTGTGTAAATGTACCACATTTTCCATATCCATTCTTCGGTCAAGGGTCATTTAAGTTGTTTCCAGGTTCTGGATATTGCAAACAATACTGCTAAGAACATAGTTGAGCACATGTCCTTGTGGCATGATTGAGCATCCTTTGTATATTTACCCAAAATTGGTATTACTGAGTCTTGAGGAAGGTTGTTTCCTAATTTTCTGAGAAATCACCACACTGACATCCAAAGGGGCTGTTGGTGTAAAAGGTCCTTCTTTCTATGTGTTGCTTGTATTGGTTAATGAATAAAGAAACTTGGCCTGATAGGGGCAGAACTTAGGTAGGCAGAGAACACAGAACTGAATTCTTGGAAGAAGAAAGCAGAGTCAGAGGAATGCCATAGAGCCACCAGAGATAGACATGCTGAATCTTTCCCAGTAAGCCACTGCCATGTGGCAATATACAGATTAATAGAAATGGGTTAAAGCAAGATGTGAGAATTAGCCAATAAGAGGCTAGAGCTAATGGGTCAAGCAGTATTTTAATTAATACAATTTCTGTGTGGTTATTTCAGGGATAAGCAAGCTGGGCAGCAAGGACGAACAAGTAGGCCCTCTCCCTTACAAGAATTGGCAAAAAGGTGATGGACTAAATCCACTTAAAAACCTGAGAAAGCTTAATTTTAAACAGAAAAATACAGAGTTTTACACAGCTTTTTGCTGTTTGTTAGTGGCTTACCATAGCTCTATTGAGAGAGATTTTCTTGACTCAGCCATAGCAAAAGAAAAAAGCCAAGCAGTTTTAAAATGCCAACTTTCTGGGCTATGCTGCTAGCATGACCTCTGTCTCTTGCAGGAGACAGAGAATTTGGATGGGGTTTGGTTTTTTTATATTCTTATATTTTTCATTCAAAAAAATTTTCACTTCCTCCCCTTCTCCCAGTCCCCTCCCACTCCCCCACTAACCCTCCTCCCTCCCCCTGCTTCCTTAAGAGGGGGCAGAGTACCCTGCCCTGTGGGAAGCCCAAGGCCCTCCCCCTCCATCCTGGCCTAAGAAGGTGTACATTAGATGGGGTTTGTGAGTAAAGTGCTACAGCTTGCTTGATGGAAAAATGGACTCAGTGTGTACCTGGAAGTGGGGAAATGCACAAGTAGCTCAGATGCACAAGCGGTTCAGCCATGCTGAACTGTGCAGAGTGCAGGCAGGAACTACCAAATTTATCATAATAATAGCACAGCCTAAAATTTAGACTGGGCAGGCAAACATGTACTATCGTATTAGCCCTATTAATTGCGCAACTTAAGTTTTTAGAAGTGCTTAGCATTTTAAGAAATCCTCTTGGACAGTAAAAAATTGTAGATTCACAATAGGACAAATTCAGACATAAAAGACCTCTAAACAGGTCACAGTGTTGGATAAATGTATGTAGGCTTGGGAGAGAGAAGAAAAAAAGAGTATAGAAAGTCATAAAATAAAGTTTTTTTTAAAAAGGGGTAAAGTCTTTAAAGAGACTTTAAAGAGACAGATAGTCATTGATTAAAAGGAGTAAAGAAAAATAAGCCACGTAAAAATGGAAAATACACAGAGAGTCTGGATTATGTATATGGAGCTAATGGTCCAAGCAGTGTTTTAACTAATACAATTTCTGTGTGGTTATTTCAGGGCTAAGATAGCCAGGCAGCCAGGATGAACAACCAAGCCTTCTCCTTACAACAGGTTGTACCAGCTTGCATTCACACCAGCAATGCAAAAATGTTCCCTTTTCCCCGACAAATTAATGTTTATTAAAATATTTTTAAAATTTGAAGGTACATCTCCCTTTAAAGTAATTTTCTGCATGGTTCTCTTAAGTCAACCTGTTAGGTCATTCAGGATAGAATACTTAAAGTCTAAAAAAAAAGTAAATATCAAATCAACATCTCTATTTTGTTGTACCTCAAGCAACAAATCCTTTAGGAAGAGAGAGAAAAAGCCATAAACTCAATCTGTCCTAATAACATCTATTAGGGTTGATGGAAGTAACCTTGTAGACTTTGGTTGTTGGGTTCCGACTCGTATTTTGTGAATGTAGAACCCATGTCTTCCCTTATTTTGAGTCAGATTCTATTTGCACCTTGAAGTGATTTTTTTCTTTAATCTAGTTTTTATTAGCATATATTCACTGCACACTATGAAAGAGTTTCATAAAGGCATCTTCATCCAACTTTATTAGGAATTTCGGTTGTATTCGCTCTCCATTTCCTTCTCCCACATACTTCCTCTCTTCCCAAATAGCTCCCATTTTTCCTGCCCTCTGGCTAAAGAGAAGGTTGCAGCTCTAAGGTGTTGGAGAGTAAAGGAAGTACTATCTTTTCCCAGCATGGTATTATGTGGTTACTCCACTTATCCAGAAAGTTACATATGGAGAGAAAAGAAGAAAATGGGGAGCCACTGAGGTGCAGAGAAGAAATTGGAGACCAGGGACAGTTTTGGAACCTGTGTAAAATTTTCTTTCATAAAGTGTCTGATGAAGCATGTTTTAGTATAAAGATATTTTGCTTTGTGAAATAAAATCTCAGAGAAGAGTCAAAGTAAATAAAAAGCAGAGACATCCCTGATCCTATTTATTATTATCTGTCTTACTTTATTGTGCTCCAACAATGCTTCCTCTACAATATTATTAAAAGATTCATAACCAAGAGGTCACAGTTATAGTTTTCAATATGAATAACATAAATGTATTTCTGTGTTAAGACCTAAACAATTTCTGCTTTGTAGAACTTCATTTTGTTTAGATTATTTCTATGCAATGAAAAATGAACAACATTAGAGAACAGTGTGTATGGGTTGGATTATAAATAAGAAGTCCCTTATTTTACCTGGTATTTCAATCAACTCTCATTGATATTATGGCTTCCTACATAAGTAGAGAGAATAATATATGTGATTCACCAGGAAGAATAATATTTGTGTCCTAGTAATTTAAGTTGGATGAATAGTAAATATCATTTGGAAAATGTGTTATTTGTAGACTGCTAATAATTTTATTTAAAGTGGAAGTTTTCATCATTAACGTTTTTAATATTTTCAAAAGAATAGTGAATTCATAATTCATAGATGGTAGGTACATAGCTAAAACATAACATTTCTTATTTCAGTGATTGCTATATCATGTTTATATACAAGTATATGTGTTTATCAAATTAAAAAACAGTTGTGATCAGATGCTCTCAAGTTTATTTCATTTGCAGTGGAGTACAGGAACTTAGTATGCTCTTTATTGTTGAGAGTGATTTCTAAAGTGTTTTACATGGTTATGTGTTGGTCAAGGACAAAACAGAAATTATGTGAATACTTTCTGTATAATTTACTTTGCCAACAGCATTTTAGCTTTATGTTGAATTTTTCTTGAAAGCATTATAACAAGATACAGGAAATAAAAGGAAAATGAAAGTTAGGTCAGACCCTACTTCAGGGTTGACATTTCAATATTTCTTTCTCTACCATGAAGTTCCCAGATAGAATTCAGGAAAGGCTGAATAAACACACTATATTTGTATAATACACAGAAGGAAGAAACTATGAAAGATATAGAAAATTCTGAAAAATAAGTGACTTTTTGCAGTCTGTTACTGTTACCTTCCTGTTCTGCATGGTACCTTTGAAAGACCAACAACTGTTGTTGTTAAGTATTTTCTTAAATGACCAACCTCTCCACCAATGCAAATAATCCCAATCAGACCAAATTAGATTGAATTAAAAGATATCCAGGTTTAATGGCTGCCAGCACTCCTGGGTGGCCCTGGGAAAACACAGAGAGGAAAAGAGGGAAAGGGGGAGACCACGGGGACCGGAAGACCAAGTGCTTATTCTCTGGGGGAAGTTTAAATAGCCTGTGGGAATAGTCTTGACCTCTCCTTGGGGAGGGGTCACTGTTTGGCTGGCTTTCTCAGAGGTGGAGTTTGGACTGAGGCAACTCCCAGTGGAGGGAGCTTATGGCAGGAGCTGGGGAGAAGACCCCAGCTAAATATTTCAGACTCTGTATAAAGGGATACCAGGGAGCTGAGGTGATGCTTCTGACCAAACAGTTGTGTCCTGCGTATGTACCTAAATAATCTGCGACTGTTCTTGACAATACATTTCAATATTTTTTAGAAGTATTCTTTATTTTATGGGTTGTTTCTGAGATTGAAGGAATGTTAGTCTGTGTTTTCCATTATTGCAACAAATCATGTCCCCAAAATTCATTGCTATATTAACCACATATGGCTTTACTTTCCCTACCTGTCCTTCTAGCCCTAAACACATGACCCATCTTGCATTTAGCTTTATCTGAGATAAAGTTACAACCTCTAGAAGCTGAACATTTATCTCCTGAAGAGGCCAATCTGGGATTTCAAGATTTTGGTGAAAGTATTGTTACATCTGCTCCTGTGCCTACTAAACGTTCCATTTAAATGCCATTTATTTTATTTTTAGCTTTGCACTCAGATAATTTATAGCAGTTTGTCAAAATACTTGCTTTCTTGTCTCTCCTGAACTTTCTGTTTTATCTGCTGAAGCTGTTCTATCCTTGATCACATCCAGAGCAGTATGGTTTTTTGAAACATGTATTAACTTTATGGATGAGTTTCTGTGATGATGACAGAAAATGACTGAACCAAATTTGTTATTCAGATCTGTGGATGAACCCTGAGGCATTACCCAATGGCAAAGGGAATACCTTGCCTATCCCTTAATGACCTGCATTTATTAGTCCATGGCTGACCTTTGTCACACAGTCTGCATACTTCAGAAGGCCGAGACCTTCTGTTTGGGCTATTTATAGAGAAAACATTTTTACTAGGAATACCTTGTATACAATCCCTTTGCAAATGATATTGCTTACCACAATGAAAAACATCTGACATTTTGATTTTCTTAAAAATTATTGAAATTACTACTCCTATCAATTTTTGTGAGATCCAATATCAGCTGGAGTTCTAATCCACTCATCTATTAGGACTGATCTTCCCTTTAAAGACCTAGTCACCCTCTTGCACTCTGGATTAGAATTTTCAAAAGTCAAAGATTCAAGTAATATTCATCTAACTTCTGGGTCTGATACTATTCTATTTACAGCTAAAATCAATCTTTGTAAAAAAAAAGTGAAGGCTTCTTTTGGGCCTTGCATAATTTTAATAAATGACTCAGACTTCTTTCCTGATTTTTCACCCTTGTCCCAAATATTTAAGACTGCTAAATGACATAAGGTCAAGGGATAATAATTAAATTCAAACTGCCTTTGCAAATCAGTATATTGACCTTCACCTAGCAGCTGATCTTGGGAAATATTAATGTTTCTAGCCTTATTTCATTTTTATGTGGCCCCAACTTCCTCTGTCTATCATGTTTATCATTGTTACAGAGAACCAGCTTCCAATATTGCTCTAGCCAAATCTTTCTAGTCTGGAAGATAATTCTGTTCTGAGTTGCCCATGAATTTAACATCTGCTTGACATAGGGTGAATGCATTCCATATGAAATGATCACTTCATTAAATCTCCTCAAATCTAACAATTCTATAGGCTTCTATTTAATTTCTGCATAATCTCAGGGAATGCCTATTGTCTGCTGGCCATTCTTTTATAGTAACTGGATAAACTAAAGTTGGTTTTATAATAATTTTGGATCACCCCCTTCAGTTTTATCATGCAGTGGTATGATAGGTTCTTGTCTGAATTCCTCTGTCTCTGTCTGAGTATTTTTCTTATTTTCTTTATTAAATCTTTCTAAGGCTTGTGTCTTATCAGTAGTAAGTCTTTCTAAGGCTTATATATTATTAGTCAAATTTTCATATTTGGTACATTTATAAATCCACTTTATTAATTATGAAATATGAATTACCAAACTAATAGTAATCACAATGGGCATTATGTTAATCCCAGCTAAATCATTTATACCCCCAATTTTTTTTCATTTTCAAGCCATCCATAGTAGCATTATACTACTAACTTCCTGCTTTATCATATTTCCCATTCTTATCATAGGAAAGATTTCTATTTTTAAGATTATTTAACTCTCTCCTAAATGACCTCCCATGTATTTCACCAAGGAGCATGTCTTAAGATGTAAGTGCAATGATACCTGAAAGGCCCTGAGGGCTTCAAGTGGGAGGACCCTACTGATTTCAGGGACATTATCAGTTTAATGGTGATCTCATTGAAAAGTTACATCAATCTAAACCTCTTATGTTTGCGTTGATGTAGTATCACATACATACAAAGGCCCATGTCTTAAATATACATTTTTGATGTGGTTCAATAGCACATGATCCAGTAATATGTACAATGATCAAAACATAATTTTTTAAAGCCCTAGAGAGCTCTCTCAGACCTTTACCAGGTCACTTTGCACCATAGCGACCATGACTTTCTGCTGGTATTCCCATAAACTAGATTTGCATCTCTTGACTACCATATAAACAGAGTTTTAATATTTCTGTGGCCATTGTGGCTAATTCCTGTGGTGTTGCAAGATTCCTTGGCACTGCTGAGCTTCTCTATTGTGTCTTGGTATCTCAAAGGGCTCCTTTTTCTATTTTCCTCTGGATAATAGTTGCTTATAGTAGGTTGCTTCTTTAGTATTTTTAATAACTTTTCCACAGGAGAAAGCTGAGATATGCAAGATTTTTTAAACATAGTTTACAACACTGTTTGAGTAAATACCTAGGAGCAAACTTTTTCATCCTAAACTGTTTTACTTAATAAGAACTCTAATGTTCTCCAGAGTGATATTTTTCATGCCCACTCAAAATGTGCACAATCTGATGGCTCTTACATCTGTTCCATTGCTGGATATTGTTAATTGTATTATTTTTAGCCATCCTAGTGAGTGTGTATTCCTCATCACAACATTTAAATTTGCATTTCCATAATAATGAGCAATACAGAAAACTGTTTCAATTGTCCTCTGTCCATTATCGTATCTTCTAGAGATGTATTTTCTCATTTTTAATTAAGTTATATCTTAATTACTAATGTTTCTGAAGTAACTTTTCAGATATATATGAAATATATATACATTTCTTTCTGTATATGACTATCTTTCCTTTTTAATAATACTTAGTATATTCATATACTTTTACCTTTGAATCCAAGCATCAAATATTGTGCTTGCTGTACTTTTGCTCCAAAATAAAAATAAATCTTTGTTTACTTCAAAAAATTGTTTTTTCTATGCATTTTATTGTTTTAGAATTTATAACTAATGCTGGTGCAGGACAATTATATTCTGTCCATTATGTTTTAAATAAATGCTGATTGGCCAGTAGCCAGGCAGGAAGTCTGGCGGGACAACCAGACAGGAAGTAGAGGTGGGTCAATGAGAACAAGAGAATTCTGGGAAGAAGGAACCTCTTTCTGCAGTCCTGCCCAGACACTGAAGAAGCAGGATGTAACCTGCCCCGCTGAAAAAGGTACTGAGCCATGTGGCTAACATATACTAGAAAAATGGGCTAATATAAGTTATAAGAGCTAATACAAAGCCTGAGCTAATGGGCCAATTAGTTTATAACTAATGCAGACTTTCTGTGAGATTTTCTTTGGGACATAACAGCTGTGGGAACTGGGCAGGACAGAAACCCCAACAAACAGGCCCTCATTTTACATAATGCTGTCCTCCAGTATGAGCAGTCTTCACAAATCTTTATGACATATAGTCACTGTGGGTTCTTCTAGAAACCTCATGGCATCATATTTTAACTTTTCCATTATTTTATAATAGATAGATAGATAGATAGATAGATAGATAGATAGATAAATAGATAGATAGATAGATAGATGATTTTGATCATTTCACTCCCTCATTATCCTCTTATTCTCCTGTCCACCCATCTACCCACCCACAACCCTTATAATCCCTACCCACTCACCTATCCAGTAAGCCTTATTTCCCAACAAGTCTCTGCTCCAACTTAAAAGAATTATTTTTTAAAAGAATTAGTTTTTAAATAAATCTGGATTCCAATTCAAATCAATTTTATATTATGTAAATGATAAATCAATATTTGCACTCAGCATTTCCACTTTGATTTCTAAAGTTTTGTTGGCACTCTACCTTTAGACTTTGGATTATAAAAACATTAAAAAGAAAAATAATTAACTTGTTTGGTTAATTAAACACTTGAAATCTGTTTTTAATGAACCACAGTTGTATAATACGCTAACAGCTTACATATTACTACATGTTGTATCAACTTTGATGAAGGTTTTATTTTCTTATAATTAAAAGCTCTCCAACATAAGTATAATCTTCATTATGTACTGTTTATAGAGCCTTCTTCTAATCACCAAGCATTTTGAAGGATGGAAGATTTTTGAGGATTTATAGAGGAACAATATTTTACTGAGAACTATTGTTTAATATCATAACCTTACCATGGTTTTGGAACTTTCATTTTAACCATAGGTCTTTTGATATAACATTATTTGTGAGATAGAACTATGATCCATTTTCTGTCAGTAATATGAAGACCATTATGTATCCTTTATCAATTTTTGTATGTGTAAATGTGTGAGTGTATAAACATGTGATGTACATGCTACAACATGTGTGTGCAAGTCAGAGTACCACCTCAGCTGTCATTCCTCCCCTTCCACTTTGAGAAAAGATCTTTGTTGTTCATCACTGTATAACTGAGGTAGGTGGATTGTGGGCTTCCAGAGGCTCTCCTGTCTCTGTCTCTGACATGATCTGGATGATGGGTTCTGGAGATCTAAGTTAACATGGTCACATTTGCACACTAATACATTATCCTCTGAGATATTTCCTAAACCCCCTTTCTTCATTTTTGTGTGTTTAAAAATATATAGCTAATCAATTGGTCTTCATTTAGAAGTGAAAACACATTGAATATGAAAATTAGCTCAAATTTTCATGTACAGTATCAAAGACAAAAGTGATCATTTCAATGATCAATTCAATTTATAAGCCACTGTCTAAGAATCTGTGGTTCAACTCTATTGCCTGGCTTTCAAAAGAGATGTCATTTCACATGAGAGCACACCTATTGACTTTTCACATTTCAAAATTTTAGAATCATCAATCATATGTCCAGTCTCTGAGAGAAGCCCATCAAAGTCAGGACTTACAGGGACTTTAAAGTCAAATGAGGTTTGGACCATGCAATGATTTACCACTTCTTTGATGGTATGTTGTTAGGATTGAGGGTGATATAGAATGGATCTTTAAGGAACTAAATAAGAGTCAATAATCAATGGTGATACTCTAGAAGCAAATCTCCAAATCTTCCATAATCAAATGTTTGTTAGCCACATAGCCATAAAACCATCTTAGCCTCAGTCAAAATCATTAACATGACACACCCAGTGCCATCACAAGAGCCATAACCACAGTTCCCATAGACACTTCTACACTGATGGGAACACATTTGGGTCAGGAGATGAAGAGGCAGCTGGGTCATAAAAGAAAGCTCCGAGAGCTAAAGCATAACACACCATCTAGGGCTCTTTCTTCATGACCAGAGGTCTGAACTGGGCAGATCACCCACATTTTGTCTTCCTGTTCTCACATAAAAACTCATCTCATAAAAACTTGCTGTTGTTTCATTTTGTCATAAAAGTTCCTCTCAATTTATGAACCTCAGTTTTCAGTTACTCTGAACAACCGCACACTGTCAGAAGTGACGTAGTATTCGTGCCCATGTTCTCAGGAAGCAACACCGTAAGTACATATTCCACAAGTGTCAGGATTCTAAATAACACGTTGCCTTTCTCTCCACTAATCTATAATTATATCCTGTACTGAAGTTTAAGCTGTGTTAAATTTATTGCTGTATCTCCTAAACCAAAAGTTGGCTTCTTGCCTCTTCATTATTCATTTTCTCCTCACAGCTGATTTAAAGCCAATTCATTTTTAAATTAATCTATATGTTATCCTCAGTCTCAAAGTTGAAGTCCTTGCCTTCTGTCTCATCCCTCCCACTTCTCCAAATCATTTTCCTGAAACTCCAGAATGTTTTTAATATTTACTATTCCTTAGAGTACTTTCATTTCATGTCTATATCCTCATATTTTAAAAGGTACTTACATCATTTACAGTTTGCAGATTCCAATATTTGTAAGTTGTAATAAAGTATCTAAGACTAGAATATAGAAACATATGCCAACACACCTACTATTTTCCAGGGAATTTTGTCCTTAAAACCCCTGTGGGCTACATTGTCACCAGTGAACCTAGAGGTCTGTTTTGTCGCTCCTAATCTTCCACATATGTCATGAGAGTTCAATTTCTTGAGACCGAATCGGAACCTTTTTACCAGGGTCTTCTTCCAAAAATAATAAGACTCCACATCCAATAAATACCACAGAGACCCCTCTGTCTGTTTGTGTCTATTTTATGCATAATTTTCATTAAAATTTTAATTATTTGATAGAAAGAGAGCAATCAGAAATGTGCAGTGTGTTTATTTACTATAAATGTCACCATTACCCATACAGTCTCTAGTTACCATATGAGTGGCTGTGGGTGTGATCTGAAGATCGTTCAGACTTTCTATTTGTTCTTTGGGGTGTATTTTCTCATAAGCAACTAAGTAGAACTAGTGGTCTAGGACTTAATATTTTTAAACAAAAACACTGTACTCTACATAATATCCAGCCCGAGAAAATGTCTTCTTTGCTATTCTCTTCAGCTTATCTAAAAAGCCTATGCTAGAAAAGATAGATTTTCTCCTTAATTGATGTGAACTGGTTAAACAGAAAATTATCACTTCAATTCAACTGGTAATGATCATATAAGTACAGGCTTCTCTGGAATTTGGGGTATGTAAATACAGAATGCCCACTTTGATCTAAAGGGATATGTCCTATGCCATATTTGGATATCTATCCTATACTATATTTGGGATATACTGTGCATTTTATTCTCTTTATATGCAACATTGTAATTTAACCGAGAGCCTGATGTGGGATTCCCCTCTGTGTGCTGTGATTACCATTAATGAATAAAGAAACTGCTTTGGACCTATAGCAAGGCAGAACTTAGGTAGGCAGGGAAAGTTAGGCTGAATGCTAGGAGGAAGGAGGCAGAGTCAGAGAGAAGTCAGAGAGCTGACAGAGACAGATGTGCTGAAACTTTGCTGGTAGGCCACGACCTTGTGTTGATGCACAGAACACATGAATGGGTTGAAATTAATATTTAAGAGTTAGTCAATAAGAAGTTAGAGCAAATGGGCCAAGCAGTGTTTTAATTAATACAGTTTCTGTGTGATCATTTCATGTCTAAGCTAGCTAGGCAGCCTGGAAGAACAAGCACCTTCCTCCTTCAAGAGCCTCTGCATTTCTATTGCTAAATCTAGAAGTCTCTTATGTAAATGAAGATTTGAAATACCATTAATGCATATAGTCACATCCTTCTGACGATTGTTAATCCTAAGAGGAAGCACAATTAAATTGGTGGGCTGCTGTGTTTATGACTAGCAACAGGTAAAGATTTTCTGTTTGTTTCTTTGTTTGTTTAGGGGATGAGTTGTTGTATATTTTGCATATTTCATTCTGAGGACCACATGGAAAACAAAGGGTCTTATTAATGAGTCTTCAGTTGGTGTAGGAGGGTCTTCTGTTTGTATATTGCCCTCATTGGTTAAATAAAGAAAACTGCCTTGGCCTTTTGGTAGGACAGCCCTTAGGTGGGCGGAGTAGATAGAAGGGAATGCTGTGAGAGAGAAGGCAGTGGAGCAGACGCCATGCTTCTCCAGCACAAGATGGACACTGGTTAGACTCATGCTGATAAGCCACAACTCAAGTGGCGATACACATTAATGGAGATGGGCTAAAATAATATGTGAGAGTTAGCCAATAAGGGGCTGGAGATAATGGGCCAGGCAGTATTTAAATGAATACAGTTTCCGTTTTTCGGGTACACACTGGGAGCCAGATGGCACAAGGGGCCCGGCACCGGGAAAGCAGCCCGAGCCCCTCATTACTACATTCAGTTCCTTCCATTGGCCTTCAGAGGGCAACCATGATCACGCCACCTTTCAGCCTGGAGCCACAGGCTTATGAACCAAAGCTTTGTTTTGAAGCATTTGCAGAGCATTTATAAACCACTCCAAAGCCCCTGCAAGGGAGCACTGCCTTAGAGGCTTCACAGGAAGTACATTTGGATGACTACTTATGTTCCTGGCCACATAAAATACTTTAAGTGAAATGCTAGCATGCTGTCCTCTTTAAAGACATCTACTTTAAGGCAAATGGTGGACATAAAATATAAAATGCACTTGTTTTTAAGATATAAGCTATTGTTTATAGGTACATTAATATACTATCAAATAGGAGAATAATGTGAAACTCACTAGCCTGTGTGAGTTTATGTTTTTAAGATGAAAGCAGATTAGCAGAATCCTTTCTCCCAAAAAAATGTCAAAAAGAAATATATGCACATATACATCTTTAATTTTAGAAAGACTGGAAACACAGGTAATAAAATTGAAATGGTAATTTCCTCTGGTTGGTAAAATTTATGGTTGGATATTTGTTTAAATTTTCTGTAGTTTATAAAAGTAATGTGATGAAACATTAGAGTCACAACCAGAAAAAACAAACATTATGAAAAATTTATATGTTTCTGAGTTATTTGTTCTGCTTTAAATTTAATAAAATTCATACAAATGGAATTAGTAAGCACTTTTACTCTTCAAGCTGCTAATATTTCTTAACCACTTCTTTTTTATGTATTTCAGGAAAATTCTAAAAATGGATAAATTTTAATAAAATGCTGTTTTGCTACTGTTAGTAATAGAAATTTATTTCCCCATATCTTGGAGGACTGAATTAAAAATTAAAAATACAGACTAAGATCCTTCTGAGTGTTGAAGAGAAACATGGGTGTCTTGCCTAGAAGGGAGCAAAGAACTTTCCTTAGCTTGAATACCAGGTTCCTCTTTCATCTTCACACTCCCTTTTTTTGTTTCTCTGTTTAAATTCTTCCCTTTCAAAAAGAAAATATCTTGGCTTGAGCATCTACAAAGACCCTTTGTCCAATAGACTCACATTCACAGATGTTCATACTATGATTATAGGGGAATACATCTAAACACACAATAATTTTATGATTTTTCATGCCAAAGCTCAGACATTCTCAGGAGGGTGTCGTGTTTATTGTGCTACGTGAGTTCCAACTATAAGTATTTTGCCAAGAGGACTGAACTAGTGCTTCCTGTTTCTTCTTTTACCAGGTCCTGTTAACATGGGTTGTGTTCACACCAAGACTGTGAAGAAGGCATCATCGAGAAGTACCACACCTACCTGGGTAATGACTGCCACACCACGTGTACATGTGAGGAGATTGCCGTTTTCTCTAGCAAGAAAGTGTGCAACAAGATAGTGGCTCCATCATGCATCTGTTGAAGAGGATTCTGAGAGCTGCAATTCCAGGTGAGCACCACCATGCCCAACTCCCTAGAAACATTTAAAAACTATTTTCATCTTAACATCAGTCAGTCCTCTTCTTGTGTTTTCATAACCTGTGGAAGGTTATCTCTATTGAGTTGAAAGAGGAAGAGAGAGAGAGAAGAGAGATAATTATGTTCCTGAGGTCTCCACCCCAGATCAGGAGATCACTGAGGCAGATCCTGGCACCAAAGAAATCCTGAAGTTCCCAGACTTTGGGACTCTCCAACCTGTGAGTCACTCAGCCTACAGTGCGGATGAATTTCAAAACACCATGTGGAGTCATTTGAATATTTTCTGTCATATTGTCAATAAACTTAAAAACAAAAAACTAAAAGAGGACTGAGCTGATGTTAAGATGAAAATGGTTTTTAAATGTTTCTAGGGAGTTGGGCATGGTGGTGCTCACCTGGAATCCCAGCTCTCAGGAGGCAGACCCAGGCAGATCTTCCACAAATTCAAGGCCAGCCTGGTGTTCATTGTGAGTTCCAGCCAGCTCCTGATACATAGTGAGACCCAGTTTCAGAAACGATAAAACACCTTCAAGTTTCTTTGAGAAAAGTCACAAAGGTTCCTTATGCCTGAAAGCACAACCACGGTCCTGCTCCCAGATACCTGGTTTTCAGGGGTCACCAACTCTGAAGACACTGGTTGACTCATAGCTGTCCCCACAGTTTGAGAATGCTTTTTATAGGCCACATGTTTCAAGTTCATAGGAGCACATCCACAATAAATAAATAAAATAGACAAGGAGGACATGGTGTTTAACCAGTGCCAAAAGATTGTCTGTAACACTAACAGGTAGTTTACATATAGGTCAGGTGCACAGCAGTGTGGACACGGGCTGCCATTACTGTTTACTCTAGAAAGGATGAGTTCTATGAAAATGGGCAAATCTGAAATTCAGTGTCAATTCTGTTTCTGCAGACTGTGTTCATTGATTATAGATGAAAATACAGCATATATTTTTACCAATAACAAAAGTGCAGCTGGTTTCCAGTTGCTGCAGAGACTCTGTCTGATTAAAGTGTTGGGAATAAGAGACTGTCGACTTTTTAGGCCTACCTTCATCACGTACTCCAAAGCTAAGGAAACCAGAGAAAAGGCGGGAGAGAGGACGTAAGAACCTCATAAAGGACTGGAGTTTGTGGAATGCTCTCTTCCGTGCTTGACCAGGTACCACAGTTACAAATTCTAGAATATCCCCACGTATTCCTGTAGTCTTCATAAAACAGAATGTCCTATAACAGATTCCACACTGGCATGAAGTACATAAAGTGCAGCACTTGCCTTTAATGCTTTATTGATAATAAAGTTGATGCTATCATAGTTCACTAACCTTTCTGACATTGCTTAAAACAGTATATCACTAGTGCTTAAATCTCTAGATTTTTAGTCAATTGGAATTTATTTATTTAAATTTTAATTTAAATATATGTGTATGTATATTCATGCATGTAGCAGCATATTTTTGCAACTATGAGTTGTATAGTTATTCTCACAATAAAGCTCTTTCTTGAGCTAGTTGCCTAGATATGTTTGTGTCAGCACATACACACATATATGTATGTTATGTGTATTCTTGCAACTTACTCTCTTGAAACATTTTGGGTTTATAATGTATTGCTATCAACTCTACAGTTACCATATTGTACTTTAAATTTTTTGAAATTAAAATATAATTATGTCCCTTTTCCATCTCTCTTTCTTTCTTCTAAACCTTCCCATTTGCTTACTCTCTCTCAAATTTGTGACCCCTAGGCTTCTTTTTCTTTAAGTGTATGTGTGTGTGCATGTGAGCAAATGTATTTCTAATTTATAAACACATTAAATACAATCAGTATAGTCTGTACTATGTTACTTATATATACACAAATATAAATCATATATCTATGATTTCAACACTGACCAATTGGTATTGGATAATCAGTTGTATACCTTTCCCTAGAGAAGACTATTCTGTCTCACTTCTGGCATCTGTAGCTGCCATTTTGTAATTCTGATCTTCAGAATCATTCATCTTACAAACAAAAGTTTGTACCACCAAATGCACATCATATTTTCTCTTGCGTCTGAGCAACCACAGTTCTATCTTCTGTCTCTCTACGTTCTGACATTTTCACTTCATGAGTGAATTAAATCTCTTTCCTCACACCATACTTAAGCCTTTCTGTTCTTCATGTTGTAACTCAGTCTGTAGGGGTACCCATATGAAGGAAGATGTTCCACTCTGTGCTGTTGTTAATGCCATTTGCTCAAATTTTATGGATTCCTTCAGCATATTTAGTAATACAAATATTTTCCTGGATCCAGCTGCTCTAAAACATGGAATTCTGTCTTCTTCTGTCAAACTTTATCTGGACAGTGTCTGTTTGAATGCACATTCTCAGCAAAGTATTATACTATTAAAATATTAATGTTGATAAAAAAGTTTTGTATGGTTAAAATAATTTATTTGATGACCTCTAATAACTAACCAACCAATTAGTTATTTATGACATACTGTCCTATGAAAATAATATAAAGAAAATTAACAAATTTTAATATATTTTAAATTAGTAAATTGTTTTGCATAGACTTTTTTTAATTTTTATGATTTATTTATCTTTATTTTATGTGCATTGGTGTGAAGGTGTCAGATCCCCTGGAACTGGATTTCAGACAGTTGTGAGCTGCCATGTGGGTGCTGGGAATTGAACCCGGGTCCTCTGGAAGAGCAGTCAGTGCTCTTAACCGCTGAGCCATTTCTCCAGCCCCTGCATAGACTTTTTTAACCTGTTTTATTTTTTGTCTATGAGTATTTTGTCTGCATTGAATTTTGTTGACTCTGTGCATGTCTGGTGTCCACAGAGCTAGGATGGAGGTGTAGAAGCCCTGGGAACTTAAGTTACTGATTGTTGTAAGTGATCACGTAAATACTCAGAACTGAACCCACGTCCTCTTAAAGAGCAACAAGTGCTCTTAGCCATGGAGCCATCTCTCCACCCACATTTTTCATGAAATATTAATATATGTTTATTTTACAAGCATGATCATGGTAATTAAACAAAGTTGCCATAGCATACAAATTTGAAAAAAAAAATTTAAGATCCGAGGTTCTGGCATCTGACCAGACTTGTGAAGTCACTATAGTTACATAATCCATGTGTGCTCTTCAGTGTGTTCCTCAAGCAGGTTTTTACTGATAAGAAGTGCTAGAATATAGCATCAAGTGCTTCAGACATCCACTGTCTAAGCTTACAGTGCCAATCAAAATTCCATGGTGTGGTTTTTTAAGATCAAATTTGGGGCAGGAAAACAATGGTAAAGCCGGTAAAACACTTACCTTACAAGCATGAGCTGAAATTCCCAGAACATATTATTTCATACTGTCTGTGACTCACCCAGTCGACAGCATGAAGCAACATTATGATACAAATTAATGAAAGAAGTCATTTAAGACACCTCAGAACATACTAAAAGCAGGCCCACTTAGGGATTTAGACCCTCTTGTACTTCCGCCTCCATCTTTTACTATGAATATCTAGTCTACTCACTACTTCATTACCACGAAACACGTTCGAGTAAAATTGTCTAAGGGAGTCCTTTCCTGAACAATTCTATTTAAATGTTCTCTTTACATGTATCTCTCTGCCTTCCCTGCTGGTTTTCTGTACATTTATGCTCCTATTGTGTTATGCATATCTTTTCTTTATTCTCTTAAAGATCACTGCTTTAAGAGCAAATTTATTTTTCTTTTCCATTTTGTTTTTCCTTTGAGAACTCAATAGAGAAAAGAGACTAATGGGTAAATGATAACTAGCTCTAACTTTGAAGGTAAAAAGGATGGAATTTATTATTAAGATAAGAAGAAAAATTGGGAGCAAACAAATGGAGAGGTCAGATAGTATTTTGCATTACAGAAATTATTACTCCTTTTCTAATATGTTTAGTTATGTTCTGTTTCTTTGAAATCATTATTTGTGAAATTAATCTCTTGAACAAAGATTGTTCCATGAGCCTTAGCTCTAATTTGGAGTTTTGATGGTTTATTCTCCTACTGTGTTTCCAGGAACACTCAAACAAGGTCTTAAAATGTGTTCTAAGAAGTTTCCAAGATGAAAAATATACTGAATAGTTCTATAAAATAAAATTCCTTCCAGAATATTAATGATCTACATTTATTTTTAAAGTATGCTTAAGCATATATGCCACCATCTGTAAAGGAATTATAAAGAGGAATGTAATGTAACTGTCCTAGGGAGATGCAGTGTAAAACAGAATGAGCCTAGCATTGTTCAATAAACTGATATATTTGTGAAATAAAACAATTTCTGTTTCACTCTTGAGTATCTCCCAAAGGTCCATGTAGTGAAAGCTTTTGCACAGTCCTGATGGGAGCTGGTGCAGCCTTTGGGGGTACGTTCTAGTGAGGATGGCGCCTCGGTTCTTTCCCTTTCCTGTTTTGTTCTTGTATTTCCTTTCCAGCCATGAGGTGTTCCTTCCCCATGAATGCCACCTAGTGCCAGCACCAGAGGCCTAATACTAACAAGTCCTTCTGACCATGTACTAGAACCTCCCAAACAATGAATAAAAATGAACTTTATATCAAGCAAATTGGAATTGTCATCTGAATTGAATAACAATAGAAAACAAAGGTACTCAATACTATCCCAAACTAAGAAACTGTGTTTTAAGTCCTTTGAAAGGTATTAGAGCATAAATTAGAATATGGAAGGCTTATAAATGTGCAAACTCTCCAACCTTAGAAATAGCACCATTGTTTCTATTCTGGACAAGAGAACAGGTCATAACTAATAAAATGAGTAGTCCTTATTTTAAATAGTCACTGGGTAGATACTTTTGCCTGAATTCATTTGAATATTTTTCAAACGTGTCTTCAGCTAAATTAATTTTCCATCAGATTAGTCTCAAAGCAACCTAAGTATGATATTCACTTGACCAAGAGAATTGAAAATCGTATATAAGATGCTCAGTTGGAACTGAATCTTAAACAATTTAAATATGGCTTCTAAAACTTCATTCTTCATACTGAACAATCTGACTGAAAATAACTTCCACTATGGCAATTGGGTGTTTATTTGTATCTTGGTCTTATGGTCCCAGGTACAGCTCATGAAAGTTCTTTACAAGTGAAACTATTATTTCTTGTTGGTTATTATATGTTTATACCCCTGCAATCATTGTACTTGGTGCAGAGATAATAGGGCAAAAACACACTTGCGTCGTAACTGTGTGCATTCAAGCATTTGTGTCTGCTCAGATTTGAGGCCTTCATGTAACTGTCAGAAATTTAGCTCACAATTTTCTAACACCCACCACCTACATAATGTTGAGTTGTGCTAAAGCATTGGTTTTTTACATCTTCTGGGAATTTCTTTCTGCTATTGTATCAATTATCTTTGCCATGTTCAATAAAATGCAAATTTTGTTACTTATTCCTCCTTCCCATGTTCTCGCTTCACTACTATAGCAATTCCCTACGCTAAACATCCAGGAAGACACTGTTAAATTCTTTGATGAACTCAGAACTTCTGTAACTCCCTGTCCTGGGACATCATCATGTGTGAGCCTGTCAGTTTCTTTATCTCTCTGAAAACTGCATGTAATGGTGCTCTTTATCTTCCATGAAGATTTCTGCACATCGAAGGATGAAGAATTGTCTGCAAAAGTAACCTCATTCATCTGCAAAAATACAAAAGACAGAAGTTGAAACTAAGCAGTTTGTTATCCTAGTTGATAGTTAATAATTTAAATTTATTAGATTTATCTCATTCAGTAAAAATTCACATAAAAATCCAATATTGTCATAATATGAGTAAAAATTGCTTCAGTTCTAGGCCAGTGTTAATTCCATGTGTACATTCAAATACACATATAATTTATGATGTATTATGTTGTGTGCAGTAATATTTAATTTGTATAGATTTATGCCAAAAATAACTACAATTAATTTTGAAAGCTGATTATATTGAAATAAAACATTCCTGCAGTACTTTCTCGTCACACTAAGAGAGCCGAGGTTTTTCATTCTCCCTTTAGTCGCCAGCTCTCCGTCAGCTAGTGCACAGCCTCATTTTCTCCTTTATTTTCTGCAGTTGTCCATCATTCTCTTCAAATCTACTTTCTCCCATTTCTCCCCCTTGTTTGCCTTGACTGTTTGACAGCCCTTGCCTCCCTCTTCAAATGCCTTGCAATACCACCCTAGTTATCTTTCCTCGACCACTTGTTTGCCTTGACTGTTTGACAGCCCTCACCCCCTTCTTCAAATGCATTGCAGTGCCATTCTAATTATCTTTTGATTACTTTGGATCACATATTTTCTTCATCTCTTTCACTACCTTTCCCCTTCATTGAAGGGACTTTGCTAACCATGTCCTCATCCGTATCTTCTTAACCACCCCATAAGCCCCAATTTGTATAGAAAGCTATTGATTAAAATCTAAAGAATAAATATGTGCACAAATATTCTTTAGGCTTCCCTTTATTTTTAAATTAAATCACAATTAAAATACTTTTCCCTTTCCCTTCCCTCTTTCTAACTGCTTCTAGGCTCCCTCACACCCTCATAAATTGATGGTCTCCATTGATTATTGTTGAATACATATATATGCATACATATATTCACAAATGTGTAAACACAACCTGTTGACACCATTTTTGTTGTTAGTACATATGATTTCAGGGCTGACCACTCTTGTAGTTGAACCAAATACGTGACTCATCTCTTAATGTCTAAAACACCAACTAACCATACTCTAGGTCAGGGTGTGTAGCCACAGAAGTTGAAAAATCTAAAACTCTCTGACCTTCAGACAAGGTGGAATAGGCTCACATATTTGGATATCCACAGGGAACCCAGCCACAACAGCTACATCTAAAATAAATTTTCTATACCTAAAGCTCCAAAAACACCCCTGAAGAGAGGACAGAAAAATTGAAAGAGCCAAAGGGTCAGGAAGACTTCTGTAAGATGGTTTCTTCTAGAAATGGCTGTCTAACCAAAATCTAAATGACTATGATAGCAGTAGATATGAAAAGAGGGAAGGAAATCTCACTAGGGATATACCCTTAGACAAAGAACTATAGGCAACTAGTGTTTACCATTTTTAATAAAAATAAATAGCAGTTACTTTCAAACTAATGCCATAAACTTTCATTATTAAATCTATAAATCACAACTAGACTATTCTTTTCCTGGATATATTATATATAACCTCATATCCACTGTTATGGATTAGATAAAATGCTGCAGTTCCCCATGTGGCCCATGTGTCACAAGGGGCAATGGGTCCCAGGCAGAGAGTCACACAGCAGGTGAGAGACAGAGACCTATTAGACATGCCATGCAGAAAAAGTGGGTATTTATTTAGTGGGTTACAGAAGGGAAGTAAAAAGGGGGTAAGGGAAGAAGGGGGAAGAGCAGAGAGAGGCAGAGAAAGAGAAACGAGAGGGAGAGGAGCCATGGCAGCAGCTACCTCTTTGGGATAGAGATGGAAAGGAAGGAACTCAGGCTGGAAGTGGAAGGAAGATCTGCTTGCCTCAGCAGATGAGGGAGAGAGTGGGTGGGGCTTATCTCTTAAAAAGACAGGATAGGCCATTATATTCCCATGATTTTTTTTATAATAAAAAGGCAGGAGGCTAGGCACAACAGGTTAAAGGAATGGGACGGCAGATTCTCAAGACTGCTTCCTGCTTATTTGTGGGCATCATCTTGGGGCAGAAGCCTGAGAAAGCTGGGTGCTAGTCACATCCTGGCATAGCTGGTCTCTTTGTTCCTGTCCAGTGTTTGTGGTATGGAAATGTCTGGTGTCTCGTACACCTGTTGAAGGTATTGGCAGAACAGAGGACAAAGTTAAGTTTAGAAGCAAAGAAATTTTAGGACCAGGGAATTAAGAGGGGTGTATTTGATCTGTTTAAGATGGATCCTTCAATTTGGCTCCCTGGAACTCACAAGAATTTTTTGAATTTGTGAAAACATAAGTTTTAAACAGTAACATATTTATATTAGAATGAAAGTATTTTTAAGACTATGAAGGGCAGCATGAGAGAAAATTTTGATTAAATTGTATTTGTCCTCATACCTTTATATCTTGCGGGTATACACCTTAATAACTTGTATTTGTATTTTACTGAAATTTGTTTGGTGAGGCTGTCCCTTTAAACTGACAAAACCTCTCAGCTGTCAAACTGCATCAGAGATCTTTGAGAAGGATAAGCTTTTACTTGAGTTATTGACTAAAAATAGACAGAGAACTTACTTGGTTGGCACCTAGAGCTACTCCTTAGGGTCCTCCATGATAGCTGAGGGTCGTATTTTTCTTTTGCTGTTTAGTGCAGGGTCTGCCACGCTCCAGAAGATCCTGTGGGCTAAGAAATCTGTAGGAAGACAAGCCTACCTTGACCTACAGTATAGAAGCTGCCTGGTGAGCTGAGTCTGAGCTTGACTGTTCTGGCTCTTAACTAACCAGTAAGACTTACACTCATAAAAAGACAGAAAAAAGAAAAACCTTCTTGCAATGGAAGGTTAACAGCAGAATGGACAATAGTAGAGAACAGCTTAATATATTTTAAATCATGACTGGATTATATATACTGTATTTTTGTAAGAGACTCATAAGTACATACCAATTTAAAACATGAGACTTATTGTTTTGTAGTCTGAAATGAGATACAATGAACAGACAAATAAAACATTTTTTAAAATATTTATTTATTTATTTATTATGTATACAGTATTTGTCTGTGTGTATGTCTCCAGGCCAGAAGAGGTATATGTGCCTGCATTAGTATGCATTCCCATCAACAGTGAAGTAGGTTTCCCTTTTCCTTACATCCTCAGCTACAGTTGTCTCTTATTTTCTCCATCTGAACAATTCGGACTTGATGAAATCTCATGCAGCACATGGTCTCGCACCCATGCATGTACTAACATCACTAACTGGCTTCAGTGGATTACACAGAAACAACAGAAGAAACAGGGCATGAAAATGGGAGGAGATGTAGGAGAGATCCAGAAGGATTTGGATGAAGGGAATTTGAACAAAATTTATTGTATTCATGTATGAGATTCTCAAAGTATATATAAAAATATTATTTTAAAACTATTTTTTTCAAAAAATATTTTGCTATTTCCTTACTTTCTTGTAAGTAGAAGCGTAGTAGTGGTCCCCATCTCACTCCTTACTCCCCCAAGGGACATTTATCTCCAGGTACTCAGACAATCGTTTATCTCTCCACCCAACTTACCTGTCACATTTTTACTAAACTTGTATTTATACCAATCCCTTTAATTATATATTTCTTTTGATTAACAATTTTTCCTACTCTGATCATTCTAAATCCCCTACCTTGCTCAGAAGATCTTTAATAATTTTCTTCTCCTCAACCATTTTCAGTACTTTAAGTTATGAGAACTGTCAAATTATTTGTCAAATTGGTCTGTGCAAGACACCAGGTACTCTCTGTCGAAAACTCTTATGATGCTCATCCTCACTTGTGTCTCTGTGTGATTCTCATCCTGATTTCTTCATTTTCTTTCTTTTTCTAATTTAAATTTTCTGTTTAAATTAAACCAAAGTTATCCCTCACTCCCCTCCTGCTACTCCCCCGACTCCTCCTCTCCCATCCACTCCTCAGAAAGGGCAAGGCCTCCCTCCCATGGGGAGTCAACAAAGCCTGGCACATCCAGTCGAAGCAGGACCATACCCTCCTCCCCTGCATCAAGCTGAGCAAGGCATCTCACCATAAGGAATGGGCTCCTAAAAGTCAGCTCATGCACCAGGAACAGATCCTGGTCCCACTACCAGTGACCCAACAAACAGACCAAGCTACACCACTGTCACCCACATGCAGAGGGCCTCGTTTGGTACCACGAAGGCTCTCGAGTTGCTACAGAGTCACAGATCTCAGGAATTCTGGTCAGCTGTCCACGGGGGTTTTCCTGTCATGATCCTAACCCCTCTTGCTCATACAATCCGTTTATTGGACTGGACTCCCAGAGCTTGGCCTGGTGCTTGACTGTGGATTTCTGTACCTGCTTCCATCAGCCACTGGATGAAGATTCTATGATGACAATTAGGGTGTCATCAATCTGATTACAGTTCAGGCACCCTCTCCACTATTGCTAGGAGTCTTACCTGGAGTTGTCCTTATGGATTCCCTAGCACCATGTTTCTCCCCAACTCCACAATGGCTGCCTCCATCAAGATATTTCTTTTATTGCTCTTCTTCTCCATCCTTCCCACAACTTGACCAAGAATGAGTCCCTCCTTTTCTAATTTTCTAATGCAGTTCTTTAAGGATGAACTTGTTTCCCCTTCAATAGAAGTGTTGTGTAGTTGCCAGAAACCTCCTTATCTCCCTTTCCTATGAACTTCTGCCAACCTTTTCCTCTGTGTCACGTGAACTGTTGTTTGTTGAAGTCTGTTCATTACTACAGGTAGGTATGTCTACCTTGATTCTCTAGAAGAGTGATTAGTTCTTCCATGACAGCAATGTTTCTCATGTCACCACAACACATACAAAGCACCCATCAAATATATGTCTGCAGATAGGAACAGTGGCACATGCGTAAAATCCCAGTATTTGGGAGACTAAGATAAAGGACTAAAAAATGTGAGGCTAGCCCAAACTATATAAGCATACTAAGAAGTCAAAAAACATCTATTTGGTTCTCATAGATTCATTGTTGATTATGTGTTCAACCTCGATTGGAATAATATTGGGCTTGAATTGGTTTTATTGCATTTTTAAAAGCCAGCATTTCTGAATGTGGAATGCATGGGCAGTTGCATCAGTGACACCTGAGAATTCATTAAATATATAGACTTTCCAGCCCCATCTGAGCCATATTTGATCATAAATTCCTGGACTGAAGCCCAATCATAAGTGCTTTTCAAGCACTTACAGCAGTCTGATAAACACTCGTATTTGAGAAACATCACAATGAATTAATCATATAGTCCCAATAGCATTTAAATAAAGTAATGCTAGCCAAGAGATGGTCAGTTTATAGTGCATTTGTGTTTGAATATTCTGACCGTTTAATACAAGAGCAACAGTGACTTGCATTGCTCTTTAGGTCATTTTCAAAGCTTTGATGATGACGAAAATATCGTCTATTGGGGCCGACATTCTTCTACATGACTCTAAAAGTTTTCATGGTGAAAGTTCATCTTTCTGTTTACCTTTTACATAGATGACCCCAAACATGGCTTCGTGTAAAACTCTGCAATCTTAAAGTTGATATAATTGTTGAAATCTAAATCTAGCATACGGAAACTTTTGTTATGGAGAAAGTGTTCAGGGCCCAAATATGAGCTTCTCATCTATAATGCTATGTGAATATCAGCATCTGATGGGCTCCCGTGAAGAGTGAAACCTGCAGCAGAGATGGCAAGTTTGATAGCTAATGACCTCAGAGAGACTACCACATGCTTGGAATGTCCTCGGGGTAATTCAGGGAATTCGATATTGAGCTACAATCTGTTTCAGGACCAAGATTACACAAAAGAAGTCATGAACTCTGAAGGCTAGGTAATTAGACCAGGTAGTTAATTTTACTTCCACTTAGTTGGGTAGTACTTTAGTCAGGGTCCTGTAAATAAAAAAAAACTCCTATGGGATATATGTACACATACACATGCACACACACATATTGTACCACATGTGTCCACACATATGCATGCACACCTACACGATATATAACTCACACACATACATACTGCACACACACATGCTGTATATAAATCTCACACACACACAGCACATGAGGGATCTAGAGTTATGAGACTTTAAATTTCCTTATGGGCCTTATATAAAACACCAATAGTCCTATCCAAACCAATGAAAGAACATTATTGAAATGGCCCAGGCATTAGTACTTAATGGAAAGTCTCCCAGATAAATTTAGCAAAGATTCATGTTTGAGAATAGCTGTTCTAAAGGACAAAATTCTCCCCTTTTAATGTTACATATGCTCTACTATCAGATGACTCAAACACTGACTATTTGAGAGAAATAATCAATCAACACAGGAGAAATGGGAGATCCAAAGGCCCAGATCCTGAAATAAACACTGAAAGGTAAAGTGTTTCTCCCAACAATGGAGCATGATATAACCCTAGGGTTTTGGACCATTTTCTTTCCTTCTCACCCTCCTCCTCTTCTTGTTCTTCTTTCTCTTTTCTTTTGCCCCTCCCCCTTCTCTTCTTTATACTCTTCCCTCTCCTGCTCTTTCTCTCCCTCCCCTCCTCCACATCATCATCATTAATGATTTCAGGACAATGATACTAAATTAGAGTTAATGCCAGAAGCTTGTAATCTTGCTTCTTCTAATTTTAGACAAAAGAGATATATCTGTTTTAGAGGGATGAGTAGATTCACACTGCATAAGTCATAACAGTCCAGAAAAGGGGGAAGCTTCAGAGACTGGAAAATTAGCCATTGTTTTCACCTTTGCAGAACTCAGTGTAAGTGTAATTTCATGCCTGTCCACTTTTAAGAGCCACAAATTAAATGGAATTGTTGAAATGTTTGAAACTTAAGTGTAAATTCATCTAAAACTAAAGGGTACTACATTAGTTTGTTTTCAAAAGAAAACCTGAGATTATACTCAATACTGAAAATGGACTTGCTGTCACAAAGCAGACAAGAGCCTCATCCCCGTGTAATGAATAGGCTTGTGATCACAATGATAAAACAAAACCAGTAAATATAATATCATTTATGATGGCTCAGAATGTAGATTGCCAAAAGTTAAATATCAATTCTAAACTTGGAAATTTTTCCTAGTATCTGGATCAAACCCAGGCCTCAGTCATGTTGGAAGAAATGTCCTTCCTCCTGTCTTGAAATATCTTTTTTCATCAATACTTAATGATTTTAATAATTAAAATTTATAAGAGACTTTTGCTAAGGTTGGAATATAAAATGCCCCACAGTGGTTCAAATATGGAAAATTTTGTACCCATATGGTAGTACCATGTTGAAAAGTTGTAGAAAGTTTACAAGGTGAGACCTAGGTGGGAGACTAGGGTCAGGCTCTTGGTAGTATCTTGTCCAGGCTGATATCATGTCGTCTCTGTACCCCTTGTCCCCCCCCAGTAATGAAATAAAGACCCTTCTCTGGCCATATTTCCCCACTACCATGATGTTCTCCCCAATCACATGGAGTCAAGTAACCATGCACTGAAATCTCTGAAACTATGAACCCAAATGAACCCCTCATCCTTTAAGTGGTATATTTCAGGTGCTTAGCTGACAGAGATGAGAACAGCTAATTAATACAATTCTCAAGCTTGTGTTGAGAAAAGGGTTTGTATGAAGTTCAAAGATGATGCCAAGTATATGGAATGTGTCAGAAGTTACCATGTAAGAGGAGGTAAAGGGCAGCTTTGGTTGTTGGGTGTTTTATAGTCAGAGGAGCAAGGCCTATCTGAGGAAGAAGAAGCCATCTCCATGGACTTCCCCAAAGTAGCACTTTCCTAGGGACTGAATGATCTGTTTCCAAGACTCTGTCAACAAGAATTGCACTTTATTGACTTTCTGATAAAACAATATTGTGGTATTTTTATCCTGAATTTCCCTAACCATGAGTGAATTTGCATATTTGTTGACATGTTTGGATAACTTAGATAGAATTTCTACTAATCCTCTATTTCCTTTTTCATTGGGTTTCTACAGGTTTCTGTTTACTAAGACTTAAACACTCTTTTGCTAGCTTTCTTTCATGCATGTGTCTTTTAACACATAGCATCTATTCTTGATCAATCTTTGGTGAATATAGATTTAGTCTTATGTAATCAAAGATTCTACATTGAATTGAATGAAATATGGATAGAATATATTCAGAAAAAATACCTTTGTATTGAACATTCATAAAAGCTTATGCCTTATTATTATTCCCCAAAGATGTTATATATGAGATTATATAATAGCTGCTCTACAGAATTTGCGTTGTATTGACAAATACACACAATCAGGAGATATTTAAAGAATGTAGATATTGTTTTCATATTGTATTCAAATACTATTTCCTTTTCTACAGCAGACTTGAGCATCTTTAATGGGAGGTTTTAGAACAATCGTCCGTGAGTGTGAAGGGGTGATCCATAATACAGATATATCCATACATATATGGATATAGATAAAGATAAATAAGTTTTATCTTTTCTTCTTTACATATCTTTTGTTGTTGTTTGTTTCTTTTTTGTTTTTATGTTTGAGTTTTTTAATTTTTTTGCATGGAAGTTACACAGCCTTTATTAAACCAACAATTTATTTTTTCTTTTCCCCAGTTTTGATTTTTATATATTTATTTTTTATTGTAAATAATTTTTTTCACAGAATGTATTATGATTGCATGGTATCCTTTCTCTCTGCTCTTCCCAGTTCCTCTCCATCTTCCCTCCCATCTGGATCCATAGCCATTCTGTCTTTCTTTAGAAAACAAACAGGCATTTAAGGAATAATAATAAAATACAATACAATAAGATAAAACAAAAACAAACAAATTGGAATAGGACAAAACAACCAAACAAGAAAAAGGAAGAGTCAAAGGAAAAAAACCACAAGAAATGCATATAGTTGAGACACATACATTTGTGCTACAGCAATCCCATAGAAACACAATACTGAAGGCATAATACATACACAAAGGACTTGTAAGATTTAAAAAATGCCCTGACTTCACCTTGTGAGACAAAGACCTCCAGAGATGCCATCGAGTTTGCTTTCTGCTGGCCATCTACTGCTGGGCATGGGGCCTGCCCTCAATAGTGGTTTGTTTCCCCAGTGAGACTTCCTTGGAGAAAATCAAGTTTCCATTTCAAATGCCTATCAATTGGAGATAGAGTCTCCAATTTTTATATAATATCTTGTCAAATATGATAATATATCCACAATTAGTGTTTTATGATGGACTATATTAGCAGTAAGTACTAAATAATCAGCTTTCTCACCTCATCCCACTTCAGGCTTCATATTATATTATATCCCTAGTATACTTGCCTATATTTCCTAATTTTTGATTGTATTCTTTTTTTCCATATTTCTCTTCTAAAACCAATACAACATTCTTAACCTTCATGGGTCCTGGGATTGCATTTTATGTGCACTTAGGATCTTTTTTGAGTAAAGAATCCAGTAGACATTTTAAATCATGTCTAACCTGGGAGGTTTACATTTGACAACTGATCTTTGTTGTAAGGAAGCTGCTTGTTCGTTTTGTCTGCTCAGCACCTATGACCAGAAACAATCACACAGAAGCTATATTATTTAAATCACTGCTTGGTCCATTAGCTCTAGCTTCATATTGGCTAACTCTTACATCTTAATTTAACCAATCTCCGTCAATCTGTGCATCACCAAGAAGTCATGGTCTACCTGTAAAGTTTCAGCATCTCTGTCTCCAGCAGGTCTACATGGCTTCTTCTCTCTGACTCCTCCTCCTTTCTCTCAGCATTCAGTTTAGTTTTTCCTACCTACCTCTATTCCCTATGCAGGCCAAAGACAATTTCTTTATTAACCAATGGTATTCACAGCATACAAAGGGGAATCCCAAATCAGATCTTCTCACTCAAGATGAGATGGGATTTTTTTCTTTTCTTAATGTAATTTGTTCTTTTTTCCTAGATCTTTGCAGCTTTCTTCCTAATACTTCACTGACAATTTAGTTACATGACAAAAATTAAAATTCCATTTTAAATATTAATCTCTATAGGCAGAAAATTTTTCTAACATATTTTTCTAGTGTACATGTACCTTAATATTTGTACCTGTTTACTTGTGCATATAGAGTTTTCTTCACAAGGACATAATCACCAAAATGTTTGTTCTTCCCAGTGTTACACCATATTATTTTCTTCTCTATACAAACTTCATGGAGATGAGGATAATTGCACAATTACCAAAAACTGTCAGCTTTGTAGTCTAGCTGAAAATGTTTTATTTTTTTCTTGGTGCTTTGCTTTTGTATGGGTTTAAATTGCTTTTTTACATTGTATTTAGGTAGTTTTCTTTCACTGCATTGGTTTCAGATATCATCAGATTTGATGATCGGTGAATTCAGTTGCAGCCCATGTCAGGATTTTCCATGCACTTACACTCACGAGATTTTTGAGAAAGGTCAGGACACATTAAAATCTGAAAGACAAGTAAGGCCCATGGGAAGATTTCCCCTTTCAACAAGGTAGTCTGAGATCAGTTGGTCATTCAATATAGATCTGAGAAAACTTTGCATTTGCCCAGTGGAAGCTTCCACAACTCAAAACAAATCCACAGTGATGAGTGTCCTAGTGTATATTAACATGTCGATCAATATCTAATTCTCATTTGAATATTTCATTCCCTTGTTGAGATAAGGTCTCACTCTGTTGCTCTGGCAAATCTGGAACCCACTTTGTCGACCATGCAGGCCTCAGACTCATAGAAATCCACCTGCCTCTGCCTCCACTAAGCCTAGCCTCATTTCTTATCTCTTAATATTAGAGTAATTTTAGCTTTGTAATTACTGCTGCTGATTCTCTCCTTTTGAAATGATTGTGTATGCAAAAACCAGCTTCTAAATTATTTTTACATCACCCTCAGCATTTTCCAAAACTAGAAAATTAATATGTAAGGAATACTCTTCTATTTTTGAGTCCTCCTTTCGCTTTAGTTACAATGATTTCTTAATGAGAATTCACTTCTTTTGTCCTGCCTCACAGTTTTAAAAATACATTTTCTTGAAATACCTACTCTATTTTCAGGACTCAAAGTCTTTTTAGAAAATTCTGAATCAAAATTCAAGCTAAATAGTGTATGTGTTTGCACAGCAGCCTTCATTGCTGTGCCATCTTTCTGGCTTCACAGCCCCCTTCAGTTACATCACCTGTAAAAAGGAAGTCACTGAAACACCTCTCACGCTCCTATTTCTGCACTCGTACCTCCACCTGCAGCTGACAACTAACCAAGTTATTGTTGGACACTGTTCTATGCCTCTTGAAAAGTAGATTAGATCATCCAAGCCCAACATCTCTGAGGTATCTTGACAATGTTGGAAACCCTTGGTTATCAGAGAGCAAAATCTGAGAGTCCAGTTCTTTCATCTATAAACTGCACAAGAAGTATTCTTAAACTAATTGAGCAATACCTGAAAATGTGCTTGGTGAGTAATGTGCCCCTCGTGCATTTGTTCAATTCCTCCTAATTATCCTAGCATGTGATAGCTGCAATGTGATTACAGCTTTGTACAGCCAATCACTGCTAGAATACAATGTCAGTGCATCACACTTGGCATCAGACTGTATCCAGTTCTGCAACCGCAAGAGGCACGTACCTCCTGCCTGTAACACGTTTGGCTTAGACACAAACTTGGCTTATAATATGAAAGAGGAGTGGTGCCCTGATTTAAAATTGTAGTGCTAGGAAAGGATTGGCATCATAGAAAAGATATCATGTCTTGAAATTGTGTCTACAGTGCATATGCTAAAGGCTCAAAACCATGCATCTGGGGATTGAGGTGAATAAAAGGATAAATTATAAAGCATCTATGAGTCCTATGAGCAAATGTATTAATTCATGTCTTACATTTCTAATTACTGTTTTCCCTATGAATACTTCTTTAAAGAAATTCATGCAGCAGGCTATTAAAATAGATCTTACAATAAAAAGTAAATTGTTTTAAAATAGTATTAATGTAAGCTTTACAATAACACTGGGAGATCATCTAATTCACATTTTACATGTGAGAAGCCTGAGTCTGGGGAGTGGTTATATTAGTAAACAAACATGGCAACATTCTTGGATAGAAAATACAGCAAATCATCGCCCCAACATAAGTGTCTCATCTCTACATGAGATGCCAGTTTCCAACAGCAACAAAACTACTATCACTGTGTCATAGCTGATAATCTTCTAGGACCTCAGAATAATCCCCATGGTCTCTTCAAATAACTGAAGTAGACGCCATTCTTTACTGCATTAATCCCTGACCACACCCCTTTCATGCTCTGATCTCTATTTTGAACCTCCAAAGTTTACCTCCTCATGTATCCCAAAGTCCTGACCTGCCTGCAGATTACATACATCCAAGTTCATTGAGAGAGTACCATGCTCCTCATACTTACAGTAAGACTGAGAATGACTTTACTGCCTTCCTGGTCTATACCTAAGCTTCAAATATTCCTTACCAGAACTGACTTTGTTCTCTTTTAAAGTCTTTGAAAAATGTGAACAAAAGTAAATGTAAAGAGAGTTTAATAAGTAGCTCAGAAGAAAGTTCAGGCTTATGTTGAAATAATAGGCAATACCACAGCCAATGTCAGGATGAACTATTTTATGTGCTGAAAAAAATAGATCAATATAGTGAAAAAAATGAAAATAACAAAATCTATAAAGGGAGGTCCTAGGGGGTATAAGTGATCCAAATGTGAAAACAATAATGTTACTAAAATAAAATACAGAATATCAAGCCTGCAGAGAGGGCTCAGTAGCTGAGGGCACTTCCTGCTCTTCTCAAGGGCTCAACTTCATTCCCCAGTACCTATATCAGGCAACTTAGAACTACCTGGAAACTCAGTGCCGGGGAATCATATATCCTCTATTGCTTCCATGGGCATCTTCAGAACATGTCACACACACACACACACATGTTACCAAAATATGTTGAATCCCCTTGATAAAGAGTTAGATTCACTCTTTCTAAACGAAATCACCAAGTCACACAGGCCATGCAGTTAACCTTTTTCTGCAGTTGCATAAACTACATTATAGATGTAAGCAAGCAAATGACTGTCTGGATATAACTTCTGCAATGTCTAAGAATAATAAGGGGATTACAAAGAATTTCTGTAAACCAAGTTTTAAAATACAGAACTTCTCTGGGGAAACATGGAAGAGAAAAAGAAAGGCTATTCATTAATAAACATAGATGTCTAAATTTTAAAAAAGTATATTGTGCCTTTAAGTTCTCAAGGAAATAATAATAGAAGTTTAGGTAAAGTCATGTTTCTGTACATATATGTAGATGTAAGAATATGCTGTATCAGAACATGGAATGTACAGTCAATGAAATAATCACATTCTGCCTCAAGTCATACGTTGGGTTGAGTATCACAGACACCCCCAGGGAACATGTGTTCTCTGCAGCAATACTGTGATGTAGAGAAGCCTATGCCAGGAGTGACCACATCTGTGCAGCTTCAGTATAGAACCTACCAATAGAAATAGCCAAGATGGAATGTTCAACACAAGTACTACTGAGTTATCGATAAGGGGCTTAAAAAATACATAAAACAGTATCATTTACTTGAAATAGAGTGACTGACTCTGCTAAAGTTTGGGCTGGCTGAAGCAGGTGTGTCCATACAAGTTACAGCATAGCTATAAAGAAGATGCAGGAGAAGATTGGGAAACAAGAGAATAACTACATTAGACAACCATTTGAGAACATGACAACATGTAACAATGTTTGTCCTCTGAATGCATATGTGTTAATTATTTGCCTCTCTCAGGGTCTCTATTACAAGGATGTTTGACTTACTTACTACTATTAATATTTTCCCTTCTTCTTAGATTTATTCATCCTGGCTATTGTTCCCTTTAGTAAAACATCTATCATAATCATTCTAAATACTGTTTATGTCTTACTGACCAAGAATTGAAGAATTCAGAATATTGCCCCCACTCCTTAAAATCTCACCCTTCTCCATAAAGGAAAGATTTCCAGCGAGGTTATAAGCATCCCTTTCTTATTGGATTAAAAGGAAAAAAGAAAGAAAAAGAGAAACATTAAACTACTGTGTGTCAGTGTCTGTGTGTGTGTGTGTGTGTGTGTGTCCTTTCTGTACAGAGATTCAATATTTAAACACACCAAAAAAATCTTCTAAGTTTCAATTTGGAGTGTTGTAGATGCCTTTGGTCAACAACTTTGGGGTTTACTGTTTGTGTTGATTCAAGGGCTCATTATTGAGCTCAAGGCTGGCATCTACCTCATTTTGTAGCCCAGACCTGAAACTCATGAACATCTCATGTTTGATTTCATTGTGTTTATATTTAGAGCCCAATACTTAAACATGGGTTTTCTAGATATATGTGCTGTATGTCCAAGATTCTCGTCAAAATGTCATAAACAATGAAAACCTCCATACTCAATAATATTCTCGTAAAAGAAATCAATCCAGTATTCAACCCCAAACAGCATTGTGATAATATTTACTCGCCCAGCTTTGCACTGGATACTTTACAATTACAACATTAATGATAGTCAACCTTTCTGTGTCACTTACAAATGGCCAAATCTTCCAAGTAGGTACAAACTCATAGGAGTCTCTACATATCAACAGGTCTACCCATGATCTGTCATTCATTGACAGCTGCTTGGAGCTTCATGTAAATGTATTGCCCTCCATTTACACATCTCAATTTACACACCAGTAAATCTGGTTTGTTACCCTGGACTTAGCCATGATATAAACACTAATGTCTCTGTCTCCTCAGTCTAAAACTATCCCAGCTCTCTGGGTCCAATCCAGAGACACAAACAGCACAGTAGTTTAATCAGACAAATTCAATATGAAATTATCCATCCATAACAAATCAAACTATAATTTATCAGAGTCTCTAGGTCTTTGGGGACTGTGGAAGACTCCTCAAAGAAGCAAAACCAGATAAGAATAATACTAACATGATGAATTGAGAAGTTGTTGTACTGTACCAAATAGTAGGGCATGGGCATTGTGCCCTTAACTTAATGGAAAATACAGTTACCATCTTAAGTGCTTCTTCACCTAAGGGAAAAACTGCAAAATAAGACATGAAAAAGTCTTGTAGGGTGATGGACGTGTTTATGACTGTGTTTATAAGCGTGATTTCAGAGGTATAGGTTGTATTCAAATTGACAAATTACATACATTAAATACGGGCAGCTTTGGTACATTAATTATACCTCTTAGAAACCACAAAATATCCTGTTCTTCAGTCAAGTGAAAGCAAGTTTATTACTGTAACCAAGAGTGTTATAAAGTAAGAATGAAACTATAAGAAGGTGAGAAGCCCAGACCCACAGGCGAACCACTGAAGTAGAGACTAAGCAGAATATAGAAGGTATCTGGCTGATTATGGTATGTACTCACTCATTAGTGGACCCTAGCCATAAAGAACATTAAGCTTATAGCTCACAAGCCTAGAGAAGCCAAATAGCAAGGTGAACCCAAAGAAAAACATATATAGATCCTCCTGGAAATTGGAAGCAAACAAGATCGCCAGGCAAAAGTTAGAGGCACGGGAATGGGAATAGGGGTGTAGGTAGGGGTGGGGGTGGGTGAAAGGGAGAGAGGGAGGGAGAAGGAAGAAGGGATGGACTGGGGAGAGCTTGGGGGAGTGGGAGGGTGGAGATGGAGGAAGGGTGGATATTAGAGAAGGGAATAAGATATCTACATTAAGCAAGTCATTTTAGGATTGGCAAGAGTCTTGGCTCTAGAGGTGATCACAGGTGTCCACGGGGATGTCCCCAGCTAGGTACTTGGGCAGCAGAGGAGAAGGTGCCTGATCTAGCCTTGTCCCATAGTCACATTGATGAATATCTTGATCATCACCATAGAAATTTCATCTGATGGATGGAGATAGAGACAGAGACCCACATTAACATCAGAGCAATGGACTGAGCTCCCAAGGTCCAGTCGAAGAGCAGAAGGTGGGAGAAGATGAGCAAGGAAGTCGGGACCGGGAGAGGCTGGTCCACCAACCGAGACAGTGTGCCTGATCTAATGGGAGCTCACCAAATCCAGCTGGATCAGGACTGAATGAGCATATGATCAAAACAGAATCTCTGAATGTGGGTGTCAATGGGGGCTGACTGAGAAGCCAATGATAATGGCACTGGGACCTATCTCTTCTGCATGTATTAGGTTTTTGGGAATCTAGTCTATATGGATGCACACCTTCCTAGGCCTGGATGGAGGCGGGAGGGCCTTGGGCTTCCTACAGGGCAGGGTACCCTGCCCTCTCTTAAGGAAGCAGGGGGAGGGAGGAGGGTTAGTGGGGGAGCGGGGAGGGGACTGGGAGAAGGGGAGGAAGTATAAATTTTTTGAATGAAAAATAAAAGAATATATATTTAAAAAAAAAGCTACAGCTAATGGGCCAAGCAGTGAATTAAATAATATAGTTTCTATGTGATTATTTCAGTGCTGAGCAGCTGGGAACCAACAAGTAGTCTCCATACTACAAGTGGTCCTGTTATATGTGAGTTTAACAAAAGTCTCCTTACTTAACAATAATTATTAGATATTTTAGGACACTATAGATGACTTTGCTTTTTATTTTGAACTTATGATTACTCAATACTAACATATTGAAGTAAAGTTGACTTTTATGTAAAAAAAAAGAAGGTATCTGGCATTCAAAGGGTCAGCATGGTCAGTTGTTGTCCTTAATTTCTCAGAAACCAGAGTTCTAGTTACAACGTTGTTTCAGGTGCCTTTGCATTGCAGTACACCCCTTACCTTCGCTTCTAGCAGTTTTGGACTTTTATGCTATACATTGACGCCTTTAATCCAGTTGGAGTTGGTTTTTGTGCAGGGTGAGAGCTATGGCTCTAGTTTCATTCTCCTTTAAGCAACTGTCTAGCTTTCCCCAGACCATTTGTTAAAAATACTGTCTTTTCCCCAGTGTATAATGTTGAAGTCTTTGCTAAAGTTCAAGTGGCTGTAAAGCACATGCCAGGGCGCGGGCCTTCTGCTGTGTCTCGTTGATCTCCACGTCTGCTTTTGTACCAGTGCCATGCTTGTGCTTTTTTATTTTTAGATTTTTGTTTAAGCATAACTTGAAATCAGATATGGCAATACCTTTATTTTTTTGATCCAGATAATTTTGGCTGTCTGAAGGTTTTATGATCTCATATGACATTTTTCAGATATTTTCTATTTTTATGGAATGAAAAAGATACATTTATAAAAGGATGCAGTCAATAGAATGAAGAGGCAGCCTATAGAATGGGAGAAAAGTCTGGCAAACTATAGCTCCAACAGAGGATTAATATCCAGAATGTGCAAAGAACTCAAAAACCAACATATCAAGAAAAATAAAAACATTTAATCCAAAAGAACAGGCTTTTGATCTGAACATAAAAGTTCATTAAAAAAGAAAGCCAAGTGCCAAATAAACATTTTTAAAGCATAAAAATTATTGGTCACCAGGGAAAATCAGACTCAAATTGCTTTCAGATTCATCTCACCTTAGTCTGAATGATTGATTGACCATAATAATAATAATAATAAAAAGAACCTGACAACAATAGCTGGAGTGGATGTGGGGAAGGAGGATACCTTGCTCACTGTTGGCAGGAGTTTAAGATGGTAAAGTCTCCAGAGAGATTATTGTGGGTGTGGAGGTTCCTCAAACGTAAATTACAACATGACACAGCTATACCATTCCTGGGCGTATATCCAAAGGACTATACATCTTACTCATAGACACTTATTCAACTCTTTAGAATTGTGTGTTTAACTTAGGGTACCTAGAACAGTCTTAAAATTAGAAAATTATTATCAATTCAATCAATGCCCAAAGGGAAGAAAAGTTGGGGCGGGAAGCTATTGAGATATTTATGTAAGGATAGCATGGATCGTTTGGGAGCATATGTGGACACTTTATCAACAAAATCACCTGCCAGTCCTCCAAGATGTATCCCACATAAAATTCAAAGCACATTATATTTCAATTTTTTAATCTCAAAACTCTATTAATCAATGATCACAATTACATAAAGGAGTCTGTATTTCTTAATGAGCAAATTGTTTTATTCAGAAACTGCTAGTCTTTCACATTCATGGATTCCAACCAGACATTTTTTCTGTGCCTCTGGAGACAGTTGCAGCACAGGCTCAAAGAGACAGTTGTAAAGGTTTACACTTCAGAACCCAGTAAAATAAAATCCATCTTCCATGATGTGCAGAAAATATTCAGTCTGTAGCAGGAGTAAACATATATTATGAGATGTTTACAGATGTCAGCACACAGCTGTCCGTCAATCCTTGGGCTCACAATAAATAGATAGAGGTTCCGGTTGGACTTGCTCTTGCAGTACTTGTTCCCAGGGTGATGGAGGAATTTCGGTGAAGACTAGCAGCAAGAAGCGCGGCATTTTCTGTAGCTACAGCAGCCAGAGTTGTATCCACAGCCATACCTGGAACCATATCTACAGCCAGAGCCTGAGCCATAGCCACAGCCATACCTGGAGCTGTATCCACAGCCAGAGCCTGAGCCACAACCATGTCCATAGCCAGAGCCGTATCCACAGCCGTAGCCTGAGCCATAGCCTGAACCATAGGCTGAGCCATAGCCACAGCCATACCTGGAGCCATAGCCACAGATAGATCCAGAGCCATAGCCACAGCCATACCTGGAGCCATAGCCACATCTGTAGCCTGAACCATAGCCTGAGCCATAGCCACAGCCAGAGCTGTAGCCACAGCCTCCACAGGAGTTTCCGTAGTAGTTGCAACACATGGTGATGAGAGGTGAGGTTTCAGCTGAGAAGCAGAAGGATGTGTCTGAAGTGTCATCCAGTCTCCTCGGACCTTTTATACTTACAGGACTGGTTGGCTCATGCCTCACATGGGCTCCTCTCTTTTTTACAGCCATGTTCCTACAGTGAACTCATTCCCTGAACAGTCATGTTAGGAATTCACAATTTACTTCCCAGGAACTCCCGCAAACATTCAAGGAAATAGATATGTTTTCTGAACACTCAAACTTACGCATTCTAATTTCTTCTCCATAAAGTCATTTTATGACCATGACATAACAGAGAGCATCACCTACATCTGTGGGACCTGTAAAAATGTGTTTTTCATTGTATCATTGAAACCCTTGTTCTCACATGCCATATGCATAAATTCAGAGTATCACCAGCAGCAACAACCCAAGCTTCGCTGTTGCTCTTGCTCTCCTTTCCTGACTCATCCTTCCCATCAACAAACCTCTAAATCACCTCTCATGGATTCTGGACAACGGAGCTTCCTTTAACTCACTACAACCGTTTTTAAAACTTCCTCCTTCCCTCTTAGGGAAGACTCATCTGTCTGTCCTTCTGTAGGTGGGTTGTGTACTTCTTTCTTTCTCTTTCAAAACATTTTATTAAAGTCCTATGCATCAGTTTCTGAGCATATTTATTTCACACAATTTAAAGGTGAATGGATCCATATGTTTCACTGTGGAGAGCTGAAAATGTTTTGGTTCAGTAAATTACTCATCCATTTTTTTTTAGACAAATTGAATGGAAAAAATTTAAGCAGGTTAATTTTTATGAGTTTAATCAACCTATACTTAGATTTGGTCAGTGTTTCATGCTTCCTTATCCACTGTGGTTAACAAATAAGAATTACTCTGGACGAGTGGCATGTGTATCTAAGTGACAATTCAACCAAATGGCACAGAAATATAACTAGAAGCAGAATGACTAGTGTCTTGTTGACCAGAGTGGTGATTATGGCAAATAACCATGCCATGTGTTTCTAGGCTTCTATAAAAGATGACTTTGGCCAAGGGGCAGAAGCATATTTTTGAAATATGCATATGATCTAGTCTCCATAAATGACCATAATTTAAAGGAGATCTCTACTCTTAAAATATTCTTAAAATTATCCTTTTCTGTCATTATTTCTATGGGTGATGTGTTTCTATCAAATTACTTCCCTGTCATTCTTAGCTGTCTTGAATATTCCTACATTGGTCATCAGTGATGGATCTTTACCTTGCACCTTTTTCACTTCTTGCACACTGTAAATGTGCACTGCCCCCGGTTCGGCTGTCATATGCACACAATCACACCTCAGCATAAAAATCTCTGAATAATTCTAAGTCTCGTCAGTAGTCATAACCCACATATCAGACAGTCACAGACAACTCAACACAAGATGATTATTCTATGAAAGATGAGAATTTAAATGTATTATGAATGTGGTAGTCTAAGAAGTCTAACAAGTGCTTACAGGGTGAAACTCTATGAGGCATCATCCCATTTAGCAAATGGACTGGAATCTGCGCTACATTCACGATGGTGTACTTGGCACTTCGAAATCCACTAAGAGCACCTATCCTGTTAAATATTCCTGTCATGGTAAAAAAAAGGAGAATAAGGAAATTTGACAAGGATTAATGTGTTTGATTATGGTGACAGATTTGCATGGGGAAGCATGGTTCTAATGTCGGAAGTTTATATGCATTACAGTCACATGTTTTGTATGAGTGATGTCTCAACAAGGCTCATGAGCAAATATGTACACAAACACACCTTGCTGTACAGTCATTAGAAACATAGTGATGATCAGCAGTGGGTTTGGGAAACAGGCATGGGATCTTAAAAGGTTTCGTAAGTGACAGACTATGGTGAAGGAGGAGAGGACAGATGATATTGTCATCTGGTTCCATGTGTGTAGCTAGGAGGCTACTTATGTAACAAAAGGAAAAACAAAAGACATGGTGGTATAAACTCCTAACCAATGCTGGGGAACTGGAGAGAGGAGGATCCCTGAGGCTTAGAAGCTTAACCTCAGGGCACATGAAATGACCCCACCCACCAGAAAGTGAATGAGATGTCAATAAAGGTTGTCTTCTCCTCTATACATGTAACAAGAATATGTATACATGTTATGCACATACAGAGAGAGAAGGGGAATAAAGAATAATATGGCCCCTTTCCTTCTGTTTTGTTGTCTTACATTTCTTTTCTCAGGTCATACAATGTGGTCACCTGTTACAGTAATATCGTGAACAGACGTGGCGGAAGTAGGCATCCTTTAGGAAAGGCTTTAGCTTTTCCCTGTTGAATATAATGTTAGCATCAGACATGTTATCTATGCTTTAATGTGTTCAGGTAAACTGCTCACAAATAAAAATATTTGAGGGTTTTTACTGTAGGCTGTAATAAATGTTTCCACATGTCTTTTCTATATCCGGTACTGTTATTTGCTATGTGAGTTTTGCCTTTCGTTGTGTGAACATGGTGCATTTTTTTTCAAGTATAGCAAACCAGCCTTCCATAACAGGATAAATTCCACTGGTTAATGGGAAATGATCCTCATAATGCGTTATGGATTTCAGTTTGTTAACTGTTAAAGGTATCCACATCTATGTGCATCAGAAATGCTAACCTTTTGTTTAGTTTACTTACCATCCTCTGTCTTGCTTTGTTTATCAAAGAAACACTAGACTCATTAAACAAATATGGGAGTGCTTTCTATTCCTCAATTTTTCTGGAAATGTTTGAAATGGCTTAACTTTAAACCTTTAAATATTTGATAAGAAAAAGTGATGGTTGAATCATCAGCCCTAAATAAGATAACTGTATCACCCCCACACACACACTTAAATATCCCGGGAGCATCATCAAAAAAGAGGACTGGATCCAGAGGATGGATAGGGTCACTACAAATAGTGTCTTCTGGATATATCATATTATGCTTGATTGATATATCTTATCTGCTCTGATTTTGAAATATATTATTGATAATTATTACATATTTTTATCAAGGAATTACCATATTATACTATGCAACATTCTTCATTCTTTTTTATATTTCTGCCTATTTTACATGATAATCTTTCCAACTTGCTACTGTTTGCAATATACATATTCACTTTTAATGGATTATGTTGTTAATAGTAAATGAGCCTCTGTTGCGCAGCAAAGAGGGGGTGCTGTCTCAATGCTAACTTAAGCATTGAGTGTTTGTGATTAGATAATTCTAACCATTTAGATTAAAGTTATAGCTATGCACATACTGTTGGTATTGCCTAAATTCCTTCTAATTATTCATGGAAAGCTATAAATGACAGAGAAATGTTTCAAAGTTCATCACAAATGTAATAATATTCTTCATAAATCCACAAATAAATAGGCAACATTTTTCCTGGATTTTCAAACCACATAGTCCTTACTCCATTCTCTAGAATACATTTTTCATTTATTCTTTCTTTACAGAATTACTAAATCCCTAAGTAGAAGAAATTGTGAAGGATTAATTAACTAGGGATGCGTTCTGAGTATGAAAAGCTATTCAGATCAAACATCAACTAGAGACCCCAGACTAGAATCACTTCAGGACATTTCAAAGCAACTTCTCATATTATGAAAGTTATTGTGCAATAATCCTAACACTGATATAATTCTTTCCACTGGTACCTAATTCCATGCTATGAACAAAAGGGAAGATTTTAAACTATGCATGAAAATGAAGAGAGATTAACGTATGGTTAGAGACAACTGTGACTACACACCAACAACACAGAATCATCACATAGGAGAGGAATGGCAGGCCAGTCAGTTGAAATGGCTGGCTGCTTAGGAGATGATTCAGAGAAAACTTTCTCAATACAGACAGATAAGGAACTGAAATCAAACATAAAAAGGACGTTTCTAAGAGGTTAGTGATCCAAATGTAAAACATAGATATTTCATGTGATGAACAAATTGTAGATTTTTTTGGCTTTTTTATTGAAAAACTATGTGTTCATAAAATATTTTTATTTTTTCCCATCCTCTAACTCCCCCAATATCATTTCCACCTTTCTACATACACAAACTTTTTATTGTTTTTCTTTTTTTTTTTTTTTTTTTTTTGGTTTTTTAAGACAGGGTTTCTCTGTAGCTTTGGAGCCTGTCCTGGAATTAGCTCTTGTAGACCAGGCTGAACTCGAACTCACAGAGATCTATCTGCCTCTGCCTCCCAAGTGCTGGGATTAAAGGCATGAGCCACCACCACCCGGCCTTTTTTCTTTACAAAAAAAGAAACACAAAATCATGGAGCAAAAAGAAAAACACCTAAAATATGCAAGCAAACCATCAACCTCCAAAAAAAAATGGAACAAAAAAAAATCCACAAAAATAAAATGAGTTCATTTTGTGTTGGTCAACTCCCCCTGAGTATTAGACCTATCCTGAAGTGTAGATAATATATACAGTGAGACTCTCTTCGAGAAACTAATTTTCTTTGTTAGCAAGGCAAAGAAAGCAGATAGCTTCTTGGATAAAAGTGGGAGCTTGTGTTCACTTCCTTCTCTCAGTACTGAAATCCCACCTGGTTGGAACCAGCGCAGGCCATGTGTGTGCTGCCACGGTCTCTGTCAGTTAGTATTCCAACAGTCCTACCGAGTCTGGAAGACGTGGTCTCCTCAGAGTCTTCCACCACCTCTAGAGCTCATGATCCCTTTGCTTTCTTTCCCACACAGATGTGTGAGCCTTGAGGGGACAGAGACATCCCATTCAGGGTTGAGTGTTTCAAAGTCTTTCACTTTCTGATAATTTCCACTGCTTCCATGGTGAAGAGCAAAACAGGGTAGATTTTTATGACTTTATGATTATGGAACAGCAAATGTCTATGGCTGTCACACATGGAGAGCCATAAAGCAAATAGAAATAACAAATGTAGATAAATACAAGACTTATTGATCTTTATCATAAACCCCTCTATTTATAAATGTCTATATCCAAATGAGCTCATGGTAACAAGGATGGATCTCTATAAACGAATAATGCTTAATGATAAAACAGATTTCTCAAAGATAAACAAGATGCTTTCACCACCTGAACTACACAGAGAGGATAAAACAATCTTTATCCTCAATGTCCACACACAATAATCTGTTTTGCATTTTTCAATGTTTATATACACAAACTAAGATGTCATATCAATGGAATTCGTATCGAGACACAGTGCTATGTGCATTTCAAATACTCCTAGTAAGCATAGTGTGAAGCAACTATTTTTCTTTGTTCCTAGTATTTCTTTGCTTGACATAAATTTTTGTAATGTAGAATTTTCCAGTGGCCAACAAATTAACCCTTTCACATGTGGAAGCTTCCAGTTTTCACACTTGCATAATATGTATATTCAACTTATAGAATGATCATTTTCTTGGGACTCCTGGGGGGTTGAGATGCAATAGAAAAAAATGAAAGATGGGTGTGAATGGCTGATGATAAAAAGAATAGAAATCAAGACACTACTGCAAGGAAAATAATAATATTTCAAAAATCACAAAAAGCCTATGGGAACAATAATCTAATGGGAACGGGATGGTTTATTCAGCTTACTCTTCTACCCTGGATGTGACTGGCACAACTGGATGCCTGCAGAGCAGAAATTCCCACAAGTCACCTGTCCACTACTTATGCTTTGGTTCACTCAGATTTTTGTTCTTCTCCCCAGGAGCCCAAATCTATTGGATTCCAGCACATGGCTGGATGGCTGACTCCATAGCTGCTCAGCAGCCTCCTCTCTTCCACCACCTTTAGTCCTGAAGGCCACACGAGAGAGAGCACAAAGGAGAAGCAGAGACAGCGGAAAGGAGGTAGTTGGTTCCTTTTCTAAAAGGGTAAAGAAGGTTCCCAGCAAGCTTTGATTGTCCTCACTACCTACCATCCTGGTTTTCATTCCTGGAACATGAGCAAAATACCGGTTCCATTCATCACCCTCTTGTAAATATGGACAAAAAAGAAATACAGCAACAGTGTGAAGGAAGATCCTATGTCCTTTCAAGTGATTTGAGTTCTAGCAGAGTTTATGCACTCTAAGACTTATTGTTTTACATATTTCAAAACTGTTATTTTTCAAGTGACATATTTCAATGATAAAATTATTAAAGGTAATGCTGACAGAAGAGTTCAGACTTCAGAGCAAATAAATTAATTTATTCAGAAACTGGCATTTCCCCCTCTTTTGCATATTCCAATTGTATATTTCTTCTGTGCCCATGAAGAGGGCTGCATCACAGGCTACAAATAGATTTAGAGTCCAAATTCCAGAAAAATAAAATTAATCTTCATTATAATCCAAACACTTCAGTTTATATCAGGAATAAATGCATATTTGTTGATAATTTCAGTTGTCCAGCACACCTTTGTCAGTCACCCCTTGGGCTTAAAGAGAATGGATGGGGGTTCCAGTTCAGCTCCTTCTCCTGTTGCTCAGTTCCCAGGGTGAGGGAGGAATTGTGGTCAGGACTAGCAGCAAGAAGAGTAGCATTTTCTGTAGCTACAGCAGCCAGAACCATATCCGGAGCCATAGCCAGAGGTGTATCCAGAGCCATACCTGGAACCATATCCACAGCCATAGCCAGAGCCGTATCCACAGCCGAAGCCTGAGCCATAGCCAGAGCCATACCTGGAACCATATCCACAGCCATAGCCAGAGCCGTATCCACAGCCATAGCCTGAACCATAGCCAGAGCCATAGCCTGAGCCATATCCACAGCCATACCTGGAACCATAGCCACAGATAGATCCAGAGCCATAGCCCGAGCCATATCCACAGCCATAGCCAGAGCCATAGCCATATCTTGAGCCATAGCCACAACCAGAGCCATAGCCCCTGCCAGAGCCATAGCCACAACCAGAACTGTATCCACAGCCAGAGCTGTAGCCACAGCCTCCACAGGAGTTTCCGTAGTAGTTGCTGCACATGGTGATGAGAGGTGAGGTTTCAGCTGAGAAGCAGAAGGATGTGTCTGAAGTGAGTGTCATCCAGTCTCCCCAGCCTTTTATACCCTACAGATTGATGGCTCATGCCTCACATGGGCTCTGCCCTCTCATTTGACAACACTTCTAGAGTGAACTCATTCTCTGAAAGCTTTATAGGAATTCACAATTTACTTACTACTGCCCTGGGAACTCAAAGAAGCATTCAAAAATAATAATATATTTTTCTGCACAGTGAAGCTTAGGAATCTGTAATTTATCCTCTATAAAGTCATTTCATGACCATGACAGAAAATAACACACCACTAAATATTCATGACGAACAAGAATGTGTTCGCATTATGTTTCTCGAGGTCTTTGGAATTATCATCTGTATAGTCCCATTGATGGTGAGGAGTGTCATTACCTTCTCCATTAGCAGCTGATGTAGAAGAAGCGTTGTACCAACTCTGTTTTTGCTATTAAAATCAGTCAAAATTATTTTTCATAGATTTTTTGACAGACTTCAGTATTGAACCTTCATCTTACAGGTAGAATTCAGTTCTTTCTGAAGGAAGAATTATCAAATCAGTCATTTCCTACATGAAAAATTGTATTAAATTTCTCATGTACAAGTTATAAAATGAGACTTAGTCTTATCATTCATAGATATTTATCTCCAAGGGTTATCACCTAAAAGTTTGAAAATGTCTTGGCTCAAGATTTTATTGTTCTGTTTTACTTAAGTTAAATTCTTAAAAATGAGATCATTTTAGCAATTACTCAGTATACACTCATGCTAATACAAGTATATAAATAAATATAATTGCTTTTTTTCTATAACATAATTAACCAACAGTGAATACTTCCATATGGATGGAGTAGATGGGTAAATGAAAGATTTTGATGAAAGTATATCTTCTAAGAGCCTAAGTGAATAAGGGACATAGCTCTACATAATAAAACCAAGTTACAGACATCCTACATCCTACAGCCACCATCATTCTAAACAGAGGGAAATTCAAAACATTCCCACTAACATCAGGACCACGACCATAGTGAGCAAACCTGTTCAATGTATACTTGAAGCTGCAGCTGTAAGATGATTGACAAAGGCCAAATAGAGAAAAATAGAAAAGGAAGCCCTCAAACTGCCCTTATTTGCAGATGATAGGACAAAGATGAAAGCAAGGAAAGAGATATCTTTATTGAGGGGGCAATTATGGGGTTAGCAAGAAACCTGGCTCTATAAATGTCCCAGATATCCACAAGGATGACCCCAGCTAAGGCCTTAAGCAATGGAGGAGAGTGTGCCCAAACTGGCTTTGCCCTCTAGTAAGATTGATGAATATCTTAAGCATAATCATGGAACCTTCATCCAGAAACTGAGGAAAATAGAGGCAGAGGCCCACATTAGAGCACTGGACTGAGCTGACAAAATCCAGTTGAAGAAATGGAGGAATGAGAATATGAGCAAAGAGGTCAAGACAATAATTGTCTTGGTACACCCACTGAAACAGTCTACCTGAGCTAATGAGAGCTCACAAATACCAGTCAGACTAGGAAGGAGCAATCATAGGACCAAACTAGTCCCTCTGAATGTGGTTGAGTTGACAGTTGCATAGCTGGGGCAGACTGTGGAGTCACTGGCAGTGGCACCAGGACTTATTCCTACTGCTTGTAATATCTTTTGGGGATCCTATTCTTTTTGGATTGTACCTTGCTCAACCTAGATATAGTAGGGAGAGTCTGGGACCTTCCCCAGAACAACGTGCCTTACCCTCTCTGAGGAGTGGATGGGTGGGGTGGGGGATAAGTGGAGGAAATGGTAAGATAGAAGGGATTGGGAACTTGGATTGGTATGTATAATAGAAATAAATGTTTGTTGTTTGTTTTATTTTTAAAAATGAAATACAATATAAAAGAAACTTCCCATGTACAACGTGTCATTTTATTTTTAGGATTTAATCTGAAAAGACTTAAAATCAATTCTTCCAGAAACATTTGTAAGTTTTATTCCTGACTATTTCCCACAGCAAGCATAATGTGCAATATAGATTTAAACACTGCTCCTTATACTTAGAACCTTTGTATTTATCCAACTGTTCCATGGCCTTGGGATGGCTTTCCATTCTCTGCTGTCTTCTCAATTCATTTTCTAAACGTTTTTAGTTTTTATTATACAGGTTTTTCACTTGCTTCATCAGTTATCCATATATTGTGAAAAGAACCTCTTGTACAAACTCTTTCTTGGTGTGTTTGTAGTTTATTTTTTGTTTATCAATTTTATATCCTGCTACTTAGCTGAAATAATATGTCAGCTGTAGAAATTTTCTGGTGATTTCTTTAGAGTTTCATATAAAGAGAGTATAAAATCATATCATCTGCAAATAAGTTTAGTTTGAGTGCTTCCTTCTCTATTTGTCTCTATTTGGTCTTTGTCAGTCGTCTTACAGCTGCAGCTTCAAGTATACATTGAACAGGTCTGCTCACCATTGTATTGGTCCAGATGTTAGTGGGGATGTTTTGAGTTTCCCTCTGTTTACAATGATGGTGGCTGTGGGATGTCTGTAACTTGGTTTTATTATGTAGAGCTATGTCCCTTATACACATAGGCTCTTAGAACATATACTTTCATCAAAATCTTTCATTTGCTCATCTACTCCACCCACATGGAAGTACTCACCATTGGTTAATTGTGTTTTAGAGAAAAGCACTTATTCACGTACTTGCATTAGTATGAGTGTATATTGAGTAACTGGCAAGATTGACTCATATTTAAGAATTTAACTTAAGTAAAACAAAACAATAAAAACTTGAGCCAAGACATTTTCAAACTTTTAGGTGGTAACCCTTGGAAATAAACATTAATGGATGATAAGACTATGTCTCTTTTTATAACTTGTTGATGAGAAATTTAATAGAAAGTGTTCATGCAGGAAATTATGGAGATAGAAATTCTTCCTTCAGAAAGAACTGAGTTCTACACATAAGATGAAGGTTTATAACTCAATTCTGTCAAAAATCTATGAAAAGTAATTTTGACTGATTTTAATGGCAAAAACAGATTGGTACAAAAATTATCCTCCAACAGCTGCTAGTGGAGAAGGTAATGACAGTCTTCACCATCAATGGTACTATACGGATAATTCCAAAGACCTTGAGAAACATAATGCAAACACAAACTATTTGGTCAACATATTTGGTGCTGTGTTATGTTATGTCACAGTAATGTAATGACTTTATAGAGGATAAGTTATAATTTCCTAAGCTTCACTGTTTAGAAAATACATTATTATTTCTGAATGATTCTTTGAGTTCCTAGGGTAGTTGTAAGTATATTGTGAATTCCTAACAAACTATCAGAGAATGAGTTTACTCTAGAAGTGTTGTCAAATGAGAGGGCAGAGCCCATGTGAGGCATGAGCCATCAATCTGTAGGGTATAAAAGGCTGGGGAGACTGGATGACACTCACTTCAGACACATCCTTCTGCTTCTCAGCTGAAACCTCACCTCTCATCACCATGTACAGCAACTACTACGGAAACTCCTGTGGAGGCTGTGGCTACAGCTCTGGCTGTGGATACAGTTCTGGTTGTGGCTATGGCTCTGGCAGGGGCTATGGCTCTGGTTGTGGCTATGGCTCAAGATATGGCTATGGCTCTGGCTATGGCTGTGGATATGGCTCTGGCTCTAGCTGTGGCTATGGTTCCAGGTATGGCTGTGGATATGGCTCTGGCTATGGCTGTGGATACGGCTCTGGCTATGGCTGTGGATATGGTTCCAGGTATGGCTCTGGCTATGGCTGTAGATATGGCTCTGGCTATGGCTGTGGATATGGTTCCAGGTATGGCTCTGGATATGGTTCTGGCTGCTGTAGCTACAGAAAATGCTAGTCTTCTTGCTGCTAGTCCTGACCACAATTCCTCCCTCACCCTGGGAGCTGAGCAACGGAAGAGCAAGATGAACTGGTATCCCCATCCAACCCCTTCAAGCCCAACAAGTGACTGACAACTGTGTGCTGTACAGCTGAAATCATCTCACAATATGCATATGTACATGATATAAACTGAAGAGTCTGGATTATCATGAAGAATGATTTTATTCTCCTGAAATTTGGACTCTAACTCTCTTTGTAGCCTGTGATGCAGCCCTCTTCATGGGCACAGAAGAAATATACAATTGGAATATGCAAAGGGGGGGAAATGCCAGTTTCTGAATAAATTAATTTTTTTGCTCTGAAGTCTGAACTCTTCTGTCAGCATTACCTTTAATAATTTTATCATTGAAATATGTCACTTGAAAAATAACAGTTTTGAAATATGTAAAACAAAAAGTCTTAGAGTGCATAAACTCTGCTAGAACTCAAATCACTTGAAAGGACATAGGATCTTCCTTCACACTGTTGCTGTATTTCTTTTTTGTCCATATTTACAAGAGGGTGATGAATGGAACCGGTATTTTGCTCATGTTCCAGGAATGAAAACCAGGATGGTAGGTAGTGAGGACAATCAAAGCTTGCTGGGAACCTTCTTTACCCTTTTAGAAAAGGAACCAACTACTTCCTTTCCGCTGTCTCTGCTTCTCTTTTGTGCTCTCTCTCGTGTGGCCCTCAGGACTAAAGGTGGTGGAAGAGAGGAGGCTGCTGAGCAGCTATAAAGTCAGTCATCTAGCCATGTGCTGGAATCCAATAGATTTGGGCTCCTGGGGAGAAGAACAAAAATCTAAGTGACCAAAACCATAAATAGTGGGCAGGTGATTTATGGGAATTTCTGTTCTGCAGGCATCAACTTGCACCAGTCACATCCAGGGTAGAAGAGTAAGCCTAATAAGCCATCCCTTTCCCATCAGATTATTGTTCCCATAGGCTTTTTGTACTTCTTAAAATATTACTAGTTTTCTTTCAGTTTTGTCTTTATTTCTATTTTTTCCCATCAGTCATGCATACCCACCTTTCAGTTTGTTCTATTGCATCTCAACTCCCTGAGAAGTCCCAAGAGAAATGATCATTCTATGAGTTGAATATACCTACTATGCAAGTGTGAAACTGGAAGCCTTCACATGTGAAAGGGTTAGTTTGTTGGCCACCGGAGAATTATACACTACAAAAATGTATGTCGATCAGATTAATACAAGCAACAAAGAAAAAAGTAGCTACATTCTATGTGAACATAGAGTATTAGAAGTGCAAAGAATTCTGTGTCTCAATACGAATTACATTGATATGACATCTTATTTTGTGTATATAAATATTCAAAAATGCAAAATAGATTACATGAGAGGACATGGAGAATAAAGATCATATTAGTCCCTTTGTGCAGTACAGGTGATGAAAGCATCTTAGTTATATTTGAGATCTGTTTTATCATTAAGCATGATTTGTCTGTAGAGATCCATCCTTGCTACCATGAGCTAAGCATTTGGGCATAGTCATTTATACATTGAAGGTTTATAATAAACATCAATAAGTCTTGTATATTTACATTCATTATTTCTCTTTGCTTTATGGTTCTCCATGTGTAGCAGCCATAGACATTTGCTGTTCCATAATCATAAAGCCATAAAAATCTATTCCCTTTTGCTCTTCACCATGGAAGCAGTGGAAATTATCAGAAAGTGAAAGACTTTGAAACACTCAACCCTGAATGGGATGTCTCTGTCCCCTCAAGGCTCACGCATCTGTGTGGGAAAGAAAGCAAAGAGATCATGAGAGCTAGAGGTGGTGGAAGACTCTGAGGAGACCACGTCTTCCAGACTCGGTAGGACTGTTAGAATACTAACTGACAGAGACTGTGGCAGCACACACATGGCCTGCGCTGGTTCCAACCAGGGGGGATTTCAGTACTGAGAGAAGGAAGTGGACACAAGCTCCTGCTTTTATCCAAGAAGCTGTCTGAAGTTGACACCTGCTAGCAAAGGAAAAATTAGTTTCTCGAATAGAGTCTCTCTGTACATATTATCTACACTTTAGGATAGGTCCAATACCCAAGAGGAGTTTACCAACACAAAATGAACTCCTTTTATTTTTGTGGATATTTTTGTTTCCCTTTTTGGGGGTGTTGATATTTTGCTTGTTTATTTTAGTTTCTTTTTTGCTGGATGTTTTTGTATGCGTTACTTTTTTTGTAGAGAAAAGGGAGAAAAACGTTGTGTGGGTAGAAAGGTGGAGTTGATTCTTGGGGAAGTTGGAGGGGGTAAAAAGAGAAAAATATTTTATGAAAACATAGTTTTTTAATAAGAAAGCCAAAAAGTTCGGGAATTTGCTCATTGATTACAATACTTATTTTTAACATTTGGTTCACTAACCTCTTCGAAGCTTGATCTTTATATTTACTTCTAGTTACATATCTGTCGGTATTGAGAAAGCTTCCCCTGTATCATCTACTATGCAACCACTCATTTCAACTGACTGGGAGAGAAAGGAAGAAGGAGATAATCTAGGCGTGTGTCAGAGACCAACAAGACACAGAGGGAGTCTGACATACAGAATGAACGCGTGGTAAAAATGCACAATACAAAACATAGATTAATATAAATGTGTAATTGAAGTTATAAGAGTTAATTGGACAAGCTAATTTAAGGTCAGGCTATCATAATAAGTCTCTGCATCATTATTTGGTAGCTTACTGGTGGAATAGAGAAAGACTTTTTAAAGAATCACGCTTATTTGATACATTTAATTTTGGAGGTTTGGAGAAGTGAATACTGATGTGGGATATCCTTCTTTATATTTCCTTTGTGGCTAAACTCAGACAAGAATTATGTGTTAATTTAAGTTATAAGAGCTGGTTAATAATAAGCCTGAACTAATATGCCAAACAATTTATAATTAATACAAGTCCCTATGTGTTTCATTGGGACTGAATTGCTGTGGGACTTGGTAAGACAGAGACTTCTGTTTACAGAATACATATGCAAATTCAAGGAGGCAACAAAAGCATCAACATACTTATTAATTCCCAACGTTTTCTCATGTTTTTGAAAGACAAGAACATTAGAAATTATTGTGGGTATATATGTAGGATGGATATTGTTTTGAAGAGGACTTGAAAGAGTAGACTAGAGAAATGGTGTGTAATGACTGGATCTAATGACTTTACAGTTCACAGAACCATGACCTCACATATTCTGGTGGTGAAAAATAATTAAAAAACCACTTTAAAATTACTTTACATGAGGCGTGTGTGTGTGTGTGTGTGTGTGTGTGTGTGTGTGTGTGGTGTGGTGTGTGTGTGTGTGTGTGTGTGTGTGTGTGTGTGTGTGTGTATGCATGTGTGTCCCTGTCTATAGTATGTGCATATAATTGTAATACTTACCAAGTCTAGAAGACGGTGTCTCATCCTCTTGAGCAAGAGTTACACATATGGTTGTAAACCAGCCTACGTGGGTTCTGGGAACTAAATTCGTGTCCTCTGTAAGAATGGTTGGTTTCTTAACTGCCGAGCCATTTTCAGCCCTTTAAAACCCACCTTTTGGCAATGTTAAGTTATATAGTACATTATTATGCAAGCACCGTTATTTTTGGCACGTTTGTCCCTCATAACCAATTGAGATTTTGTATGCTTTTTATTAAAACTTTTCTTTTTTTTTTCAACTGTTGTCATGGACTAAATAACTGCTGATTGGTGCCATTTTCTGAGGAGTTCTGGATTACAGCACAGACACGAGAGTGCTCCGATCAAACTTACAGACTTGGTCTTAGGGAATGGACTTAATTACACTCCAACGATGAAGTTGTGGAACCAGGAAAGATCTTCTTTGTAAAAGTTTGTTAACTTTTCTGATCATTATAAATAGTAAAATTTTAAATTGAGCAAACTTTTGGAGATTTTAACACAAAGGCTTGTAATAAAGAAAGAAATTACAACTTGCTGGAGAAGTATAGAACTGACAGCTTGAGATGGTGACATACACTGTGATAGCTAATCTCATTTTATTATGTTTATGTTTATAGACTCTTGATAACTACATGACACTTCCCTGAAATATTTATACAGCAGGATCAGTACCCCATATAAAATATGCTGTTGGAGTCCGCTTGTTTGTTCCCAGCTGCTCAGCCCTGAAATAACCACACAGAAAATGTATTAATTAAATCACTCTTTGGTCAATCACTTAAGTGTATTGCTAGCTAGCTCTCATATCTTTCACTAACACATTTTTATTACTTTATATTTTGCCACAGAGCTCATGGCCTACCAGCAAGTTTCCAGCTGGTTGTTTTTGTCTTTCCCCTCTAGCGGCACCATGGCATCTCCTGACTCTGCTTTCTTTCTCCCAGCGTTCAGTTTAGTTTTCCCTGCCTATCTCCATTCTATCCAATCACAAGCAAAAGCAGCTTATTTATTTACAAACCAGTAAAAGCGACACATATACAGAAGGACTTCCTACTCAAAAGATGTAATATCCTTGAACATTTTCACAGAACAAATTTTTCACATTGAGTCTCACATATTTCATGGTTTTGGAGTCTCATGGTCTGGGAAGTTTTTTTTTAAATTAGTAAACTTATTGAACTTATTTCAATATGGCCTGTGTCACTGATTAGAAGATCTACAGCTTAGAGATCACTTTCACATCTGCAGTAGTTGGTCAACGTTAAGGCACAAAATTTGCTCTTGCGTAATGAAAGAAGTAAAGGTGCACACCTTCCTGAGAATGATAGGAATCCCAAAAAGGGACATTTAAGGAAAGGCATAAGAGACACTGAACAGAAACCCTATTGTATTGATGTAGGAGGTCCTTCTATATTTGTGTTGCTTTCATTGGTTAAATAAAGAAACTACCTTGGTCTGTTGATAGGACAGAACTTAGATAGGCAGGGAGGACAGAACTGAATTTTGGGAGGAAGAAGGCAGTGGGGGAGATGCCATGAAGTTCATGCCTGAAAGTGACGCTGGTTACGATCTTTCCTGGTAAGCCACGACCTCGTGGTGAACATAGATTGATAGAAATGGGTTAGATCAGGATGTGAGAGTTGGCCAAGAAGAGGCTAGATATAATGGTCCAGGCAGTAATTTAATTAACACAATTTCTATGTGGTTATTTCGGGGGTTAAGCTAGCCAGTGGCTGGGAGGTAGGCAGCCGGGATGAAAAGCAGGCCTGCTTGCCTCTTACTACAGATTGATGTTCCAACGTGGTCTACTAATTCCACATAAAACCTAAGAGGGCTTAAAAAGAAATTCTATTTTTTCCATTCAAGAACATAATTAAAGATAAAAAAAATTTTTTTTCCTTTCTTCCCCTTCTCCCGGTCCCCTCCCACTACCCCCCACCCCTCCTCCCTCCCCCTTCTTCCTTGAAAGAGGGCATGGTGCCCTGCCCTGTTGGAAGTCCAAGGCCCACCCCCATCCCTCCTGGCCTAGGAAGGAGTGCATTCAAAAA